>NW_019775813.1:430666-458398 GCF_001039355.2 Lingula anatina
AGCAACAGTGCCACATATGGGCCCAATATAACGTGCGAAAGGCCTCAATATTAGAACGTTACGTAAACCTGCTTGCGACCATTTACTCAGCCCTACAAGACAGATGAATATTCTTTGGAATAAATTTAAGGTCTAAGATCACTAAAAATTCCATATAAAAACTACTGTAGCGAAATCTTGTCAAGTGTACAAATATTTTGAAAGGTAGTATTTCGTGACCTAATACACACGGTGATTTAGCATAAAGTAGTGAAGATTTCGAACTTGACGTGATGTTATCGGGAAATATTTATAACAAAACACTACATAAATTCAATGTATCTGTGAGTCATAATTTGAAGAGAATCTGACAGTTTACAGCAAGTGCTGCAAAAGATTCCACTGCTTATGTTTAGAGAATGTTTCATAATACATCATATATAATATCACTCTGCCGGGTTACTTAGCTAAAGCTCATTAAAATTATACTATTTTGGACAAAATGACAATTTTCTTTGGGAGATTTTCAGTCACAGTCATATTTCTTCTAACGGTACATCGAATTGCGTTTGTTGAGCAATTTTCTTCACTGCGACAACTGGGCGTGGCGCGTGCACATTCTTGTTGCTTAATAGCCGTGACTGACTGTCGATGACGAGGCTTCTAGGAGGAGATGAGTAATCCTGTCGCCACTGCGCGGTTTACCGTGTAATCTCTGACAGGTTAATCATTCACTTCCTAGCTTTTAGAGTTGTTTGGCTGGCAGGTTTGAAGAAGCGTAACAGCATGGCGTCAACACTGGTTGTGACTGTCAAAGCACTCCTGACATTATCTGTCATGTCTGGCGTGGCGGCCCAACCTCAAGTTACCACGAAAAACGGTGTAATAGAAGGATTTGGGACGACAGTAGAGGGACAGTCTGTGAATCTGTTCTTAGGGATTCCTTTTGCTGAACCACCTGTAGGAGCTCTGAGGTTTATGAAACCACAGCCGCCCTCTAACTGGACTGGGGTTAAGCAGACCATCGCTTTCGGTGCAGCGTGTATGCAGACTGCCACTGACCCAAGTCCTTATGGCGACCAGGTAGTAACAAAAGAGAGAGAGAGAGAGAGAGAGAGAGAGAGAGAGAGAGAGAGAGAGAGAGAGAGAGCATGTCTGCTGTTGTTTTTTTTTGGAAAGTTTTAGAACTTCCTTAAAATGTTAGTATGATATTTTACCTTAAAATTTCGGATGTTTTACCTTTTTGGTCATATACCTACAGCAGTGGATAGATTTATAGCGTCAGCTACATTGATGTTTTCATTTCACTCTTGTCAAAACAGAAGACTTGAATCACCCTTTTAACGATCAAAGTGCATAGTGTATAGGCCTGAATTATTAATTACATGCACAAGTAAACAATGAATGCTAAGACCCGCCTTAAAGACAGCAAAGGAAATACAGGGTAAATTTTGTCAGCGTAGCCGGGTACCACTCCCTTTACGGGTGACTGCTTCACATTATATCTATGTTTTTATTGGTAATATGTAGACCTACTTATTAGTATTACATAATTGGTCGAAATCTCGTGTTCAAAGGAAGCCCCTGAATTCGACTGACCAGCCTTTTGGTAATTATCTTAGTTATACTACTTGAAACTATATGCTGGCATTTGGTTGGTTTTTGTGACAAAAAATTGACTATGCATCTATAACTGGATTAAAAAAGATTAACGCGCCAGAAGTATGATCTTATTTAATGAAAATGAAGACGTTCTAGTTACGTTTGTACAGGAAATAGTCTACTTTTATTCAAAGCTCAACAGTGCTATTATTGACAGTGTAAATATTATTTTGCCATTTTGTCATGTGACATAAAAAAAATTGTGTTGGCAGTAAGCCATAAGGGGACTTCTACTAATAATCGACACTGCACTTTTATGACATTATTTTTGCACCCATTGTTGGAAGGAATTGTAATATCAAAGAATTTAGACAATGAATGTAGATATCGATTGATTATCAGAAAACATTCATGCCGGTGTTACAGGAATAGTGGTCCTAGGATTGGAAGTCCGGGGTCCCATATTATAAGTACAGGTTAGGGTAAGTTGGGGTATTGGGGTTAGAATATGGGACGAATGTCACCTGATTACAAAAGTAATGGGAAAGGGACTACGGTTCCTAGCGAACTTCCATTCTCGTCACAACGGACATTATGATAATGAGGTGAAGTGTCCGTATAACGCATTACGCAAGATCATCAATAACGAGATAAAGGCACATTTAAAGTGAGCGTGGTGACGCCGATAGCACACATACTGATCTTAAAGACATATAAAACGTGTTAGACTTTATAGAAGGGCGGATCAGGTGAGCCTCTCCAGGGGATTTCAAACAAGGATGCGGGCTGCTTATCTTCATCATCACTCTTTTGAAAACCATTTAAAAGCTCTATTTGTAGTTTCAATTTTCTGTTGCCTTTATAAAAAAATGTAAAAAAATAAACATACTGTTTCCTTGGGCCATGGATTAAGGCCATGTCGGAAATATATTTTTTTTCATAAATAACTATAATGACTTGAGGTCTCCACAGTGCACCTTCGCCATACATGCATAGATGCTCCCTCAAGGTAATTAAAATATTTAATTTTTTCAAAGCTAGGTGTGTATTGACTGAACTAAAGCCTCCTTTACACCGGACGGCGTCATATCTGCGTCCTGAAGTACGGTCCCGTTTAAAAGTAAAAAAAAAGATGCTTAATACTGGCCGATCATTGTGCATCCTTTTTAAGACCACAGCGATGCCAGTTTTCATGGTCGCACAAAGGACGCAGAAGGGACGCCGCCCAGTGTAAATGGGGTGTAAGAAATACCACGATGCAACTAAATCACAAGGTGATAAAAGCGCCAGCGTCTCACTGAGGAGAACATTCGTCAACCCTTAATTCAAGTTAGTTCAAAACCTTGTATGAATAAGACCCCATTCTCACAGATTTTAGATCGATCAATCCCTGTGGGGTGTCTCACTAGATTACTGTCAGCTTAGCCGGTTTAAGCGTCTGTCCCGCCTACAAAAAGCTGTAAGGGGGCAAATAACTACCGTATCGCTCGGCTGACAGCAATTTAGCGTGAACCCCCAAAGAGTTAGGTCGATCTAGATGGATCGATCTAAATCTATGGGAATGCAGTCTAAGATTTATATTTGCATTGCTGTGCAAATTTAAACAACTATTAGAGAGCTTGATCGTGTGTCTATTCTTGTGAAATAAGGTAATAGTAGGCTGAGGTGTACTCTTACGAGTCTTAGTCAGGGCTGATGCGACAAAACCGGTTTAAGGTTATGCCTCTAATGAGGACAAGTTGATCTTAGCATATGAAACACGAGAAGTATGAAACGTCTTCTTTGGTCCTAGTACATTTTTGTGAGGAGGTTGGGTTTGTTTGGCATACAGCAGGGAGTGACTTATCCTCTACAAGTGCCAAAGATTGGACGTCACTAGATATTCACAGATACACAGCGTCTCTGGTTAATTCTGTGCACTTTTCTGTGACCGGTGTAATGAAACTGAGGTTCCGTGTGACAGAAAGTCTGCCCTCCTTATAGTTATAATGCTTAGGGTTAGTTTGACCAGGGAATTATATCGGTATAATTCCCTGGTTTGACCTAAGTGGGTCAAATTCTGCGGCGAGGCTCACCTGTACAAATGAATGGGAAGCGGGCTCTCTGTTATGGGGGACTTTCTGGTACATAACAACGGTGATAATTTGTACATGATTTATGTTATCCCTCAGCTGAACTTAAGTAGAGAGCAGAAATAATTTGAGACTTAAATCCAAAGTGATATTATTTTAGCCGATTATAATCCTGGTCTGCCTCTGCTAGCCTTTTCTCCGGGTGGTGTCCAAAATATAAGTTTGAAAACTGGCTGATCTAAAGTGCCGGCGAAGTTAATGCGATATGATACGTCATTTGTTAAATGTACCCGCAGTTTTTACGTCAGATACTTTTTGTCCTAAAATTGCCAAATCGCACATGTGGAGTATGACAGAGGCATTTGCTTACGTACATAAGCACTTTAACTAATTCACGTGGTGTCTTTGTTTGTAGTCCGTTAGCCAACTTTGGTTAAATTTGCGCATTCCTGGACAATACGTCTACTGCAAACTATGTCTGATTTAATTAAGGGAGTGGATCCTTCGGAATCTTGATAGAATTACCGGTATACAGGAAAAGGCCACGCAATCACAACGTTTGTGAGCGTATGTCTGATTGAGGGATAGTGTTAACTAATGATGATTATGATGATGATGATGATGACTCTTTTTCGTCAAAAAGTTTAATTAGTTAACCATTTTAAACGTGCCATGAATAGATAGCACCGTTAACTATTCATTCATTAATTCCTTTCTTTAACTCCAGCTGTCTGAAGACTGTCTAACCCTGAATGTGTTCGTCCCCGGGGCTGTGAGCAGCACCAACAGGAAGGCGGTAATGGTCTGGATATATGGCGGGGCCTACACCACAGGAGGCACCAGTCTTTACATCTTTAATGAATTTGGTACGTCATATTATGAGATATTTTGATTACGTCACTCTTATTATAGCTTACGGAAAATGTTGTGCACCTTTTTTGTAAGTTAAAAACAATAAGCGACAGGAAACAGAATTAAACTAATAGAACACTTAAATAAGTATAGCTTTTAGACTGCATGTGTAACAGAAACGTTAAATTGTATTACACATTCCAAAATATTACCCATGTCATTAGCGGCACAGAATGACGTCATCGTGGTATCAGTCAACTACCGCGTGGGTCCATTTGGATTCTTGACCACTGGTAACGTCGACGCTCCTGGCAACGCTGGACTATGGGATCAAATAGAGGGACTCAAATGGGTGCAAGACAACATAAGAAATTTTGGCGGTGACCCTAATAAGTAAGTGCTTAACTCACTGGCTTAATCACTGTCAGATAGGTGAGACACGCATTGAGCTAATGTAAATCAATGGTCATCGTCGCATAGTGGATACGTTCTTCGAAACAGTTGAAGTATATATATTGATGCATCTTTGAAGATCTACATTATAGTTGTAAAAAGTCTTATGACTTTTTGTTCATAATCCCCGAAAAAGGCCCAGGGACCGAAAGCTCGGATTGTATTTTACAACTATAATGTAGATCTTCAAAGATGCATCAATATATATACTTCTATTTTCCTTAAGATCTATACGGTGAATAAACATGAATCCTCATCAAAACAGTCGGAAATTATCCCAGATAAGAAAGAGTACAAAAGAGTAAGAAAGAGCAAACTGTAGTCAATGGGCCGTTTAGTACACTGCAATATTGTGTATCTTTACGTGAAATATGAGTCAGTTTTTATAAGTGACATTATAAAAAAATCGATCGAAATTTTATGACTAAATTGAGTCGACTTATTGTGTGTATCCAAATGATCACTTCCAGTGTGACTATTTTCGGGGAATCGGCAGGTGGCGGTAGCGTTTCACAACTCGCAATGACGGTAGCCTCCAGGGGTCTTTTCCAACGCTTTATATCCATGAGTGGCACCGCTCTAAGCGATTGGGCCTGGGTGAAGGACGGACCTGACGTCGCTACAAAGATTGGACAGCATCTTGGATGTAACGCTGCAGCATCGCTGGTGGACTGTCTTCGTGCAGCCAACGCAACTGCCCTGCTTAGAGCGTCAGATCAGTCATTGTTTCCAGGGCGGTTGGCATCTCTTTTTGCCCCTGTTGTCGATGGCGACATGTTTCCTCGTAGTGTGGAGGAAATGCTGATGGATCCCAGCTCAACTGCGTTGACACATTTTCTGTCCCTAGACTACATGGGTGGATTCACGGACTCTGATGGCGGAGTTAACCTCCCTTTCAGCCCTATCAACATCACTCTAGGTGTGCCTCCAACTTACATGAGGGATTCTTTCATTCCTTATTTTGCTGCCCAGACTTCCGCCTACCACAATGATGAAATAGCACAGAAACTAAGAGAAGTTTATTACGATGCTAATGCAAACATGGCAGAAACTGGACGCTTAATGGTCAACCTGTATACTGATACCATGTTTTCTGTGCCAACAGTTGGATTCCTCAGAAGTCATCTTATGGCGTCAGGTGGCTCCACCTATCTATACTACTTTACCAAGGAGCCGTCATTCCCGCATCTCCTGCCCGTGCCAGCATGGTTTAAGGGGGTTAACCACGGAGACGAGCTCGCCTTCATGTTAGGACCTGCTAGTGCTTCTCTACTGAACGTCACCTTCACCGAATTAGAAAAGAACGTTTCCAGAGCTTTTATGACCTACTATGCAAACTTTGCAAAAACTGGGTAAGTTTGAATACGTAAACTTTGACGACGTTTAGATATGTGTACAGATTTGGTACTAATGTGTATTACTGCTGTACATCTTTCAACACTTTTTCTTGGAAGGAGGAAATTTGAAAATCAGCACAATGTGTCAAGATTTAATGTCTGAATCGTATTAATATTTTGTATAAGAATAAGTAAAATAAGCAATTCTAGTCCGGAAAAAAATGATCAAATACATGTAATTACAGTGCCATTTTACATTATGCTTTTTAATATTTGTAACATTCCAGAAACCCTAACACTCCTGATACTGTACCAAGTCCATGGCCACAGTATTCGTATACGAGGGAAGAGTATCTAGACATCGGTGACGTCATCGTCAATAAAACTGACGTCATTCCACGGCGTATTGACCTGTGGTTAGACACCATCCCTGCGATACTCGCCAGGTCCACCACTTCCGCTCCGTCCACGACGCCGGTGGCTAGTAAGGGGGTACAAGTCCAGTCCAGCGCCGTGCTTGCCATACTTGTCATGTTTTATGTCTTGAAGTTGTTTCATTGATGCGTCACTTTTTTATCATTACCGCTACTCAACTACTTTGTTTAAAGAACAATGTTAAAGAAAATATCTCCTGACCAAAGAAAGAGAGAGAGGTACAGAGACATCCGTGTATTTAAAAAGGGAAAGTTTTCCTCAAACGTTTTGGTTCTGGAAAATCGCGGCGTTAATAAATGTTTAGATTGGACTTTTTCAGTGTTACTGCTTTCTTGTATTATCATAAATGGTACCTGAAAGCTTTGCACGTAATTATAACTAAGATCAAACTTTTCAATCATGCATCATCTTTGAGGTAGTCTTTGAAGAACCCAGAACATGGATGTAACGAAACGATTCTACGAGTATTGCCAAAATTAACCAAACTGATTATTTCAAAACACACTAGGAATTTGTTTTAAATTTAAATAAATAAATAAAATTTAGAAATTAAAATTTTAGAGGTTTGATTTTAGATTAACGATTATAGATGCTTGTAAACTCTTATAAACTAATTTATTGTATCGATGGCGATAATAAGATTGTTCAATCAAAGTGTTTTCTGTAAATGCTAACTGAGTAAAGGCACCTCTCAGATTTTTCAACGCAACACAGACGTCCCTTTGTATATAGAATCTTTGACTATGTATTAAGTTTAGTGTAAAGCTTCTGTAACTGGATACATTCACTAGATTTTATCTTCACTTGGCCGAATATTTTTTAAAGGCCGCCTTTCCTACACGTGCAAGAGGAATACTTGTCGTGAATGGTTTTTATGGTTTAGCTGCTAGGAATACAACAATGTCCGGGTCGAATTCCTCCTTGGAGTAGTTTTATTTTGGAAATGTTCAGAGGGAGCCGTGAATGAAAGGGACTGTGTGTGTTTGTGTCCGTTTGCGTGTGTGCGTGTGTTGGAGGGGGGAGGGGGGGAGGGGGAGGAGTAAAATTTTGTGTTGAGGAAACCGGGGATAAAAGGGTCGGGGTAGTTCTTTAATTCTTAAAGAAGTAGATTAATCAGATTTAAGACAAAGTGAATCTTATTCATAAAAACGATATTTGATTGACCTTTTTAGTCACGTAATACCACAGTTCATGCATATATTTTTGCGAATTTCGGAAAAATGTCCTCACGTACGTACAGCACGAGTGCCCGGATGGCTCAGTCGGTAGAGCATCAGACTTTTAACGACAACCAAGGAATCTCAGGGTCCAGGGTTCGAGCCCCTGTTCGGGCGTGTAGCTTTTGTTACGATTGAGTATAATAGTGTACATATCAAGAAAAATTACTTGTTGTTTGTGGTCACCAGTAAAATACCAAATATCATTTAGTAAATTTGCCCATGGCATTGTGTCCCTACTCGTGAGTTCTATAAGCTGCCCCCACCCCTCCCAGTGCCTCGGCTGTCGTGGTAAGAGGTCATCGTACAGGGTGCTGGAGGGGTGTATCTGTCTTCTATGGAATCCCAGGAGGGCCAAGCGAAAAAAAAAAAAAAAAATTTTTTTTTGGAAAAAAAAAAATTTGAAAAAAAATTGCGAAATTTGCGAGNAAAGCGTCGGCAGTGAGCCCAAATGGAATCCCAGGAGGGCCAAGTGAAATTTAAAAAAAAAATTAAATTGAAAAAAAAAAGTGAAATTAAAAAAAAAAAAAATTAAATTGAAAAAAAAAAAATTTTTTTTAACTTTGATTGAAAAAAAAAAAATGCAATATCGCGCGATCTCCCGCGAGATCGCGCGTAATCCTGCGTGGCCACGTGAAATCCCGCGATACCGAGCAAAGTTTATTTCAAAAGGAAATCAAGAAAAAGAGAAAAAAAAAATCACGATATCTCACGAGAAATTGCGAGAATAGAAACATGGCGGAAGAAGCCACGATGTGTTTAAAATGCCAACATTGCACGGACTATGAACAACAGGCTCACATTCCCATTTGTAAATCATGCGGATGTGATAAAATATTGCACGTAAGTTGTTTTCTCTTTATTCTTTATGCAGATGATAGTGTGACGTATAGTATTATTAGTGAATCAAGGACGAGTCGGAGTGTCCTCTTGAGTCTTATTTCTTTACTATTACTAGTATTAGAACACCGGTTAAATAAATATGCCGCCTTTCCTGACACAGTGACACTGACTGGTTTTGCAAACGTCTTCATTAGGCATTAAACTTATATTACATACATGTACATAAATTTACAGTATTTTTCATTAGACTTCCTCGAAACAATTATTAAACCACACGTGTACAGTTCCCGTTAAGGATAGGAAGGTTGAAAGTAATGCTTTTCATTTGTAATTTACGTTTGTAGAGTGTCGTCGGTGCTTGTAACAAAAGGCAATGTCAATGTCCAGGATACCGAAAAATTAGAACCATCAGACATTGTGTCAACTGTGGGCACTTGCCCATGGATCACGACTTCAAATTTGGTGAGCAAATTCAGTGTTTGACTTTTTCAACCTGGATCTACCAAGTTATTTGTGTTAAAATACAATAAGAATTGAAATAGTTTCATATATGATATTAATTGAAATATTTTTTAATTCTTGGGCTTCAATTTGTCAATTCAAATAATAGTTATTTTATGAGAGCATGAAACAGAAGTTGATTTAATTAAGAAAATATAAAATATAAATCATAAAATTGAATTAGGTGGATTTAGCCTGTATAATTTATCTTAAATGTTGAAGCACACATCTCCAGTGTTATTATCAAAGCTTATCTTTGGGCTACAAATTATGAAATATCACTGTAATTCTGACTGTTATTCATATGTAATTGGCACTGGAAGAGAAATCTCAGAAAAAATTCACATCCATTTTGTAATAAACAAAAGAGCACACTAAATGAAATTGCCTTATAATGTATGTGTGCTTAATTGTATGTCTTATAAGTCATCTATAGTCTGTCATTGCTTCATGTAAAAAATTCATTTTATTTTTGAATTCCAGATTTAAAGGTTTTCCTCAACAATCTAGTGGAACGTAATAAAAGCAATGCTTTGATATTAGAATATTTAAAGGACATTGGTATTACCTGGAGGTAAATATTTTTGTGTAGAATTCTTTGTGGCAACAAATGCTTATTTATAATTGCTTTTTTGTAGAGAAATCTTTGTGTCAATCAATGTCATGTTTAATTCTTATTGTTAGTGAAGCTCATTGCTTATTGCCCACGTCAAGTCTTTTCTTGGTGACAAACTTAACTATTAATTGGACAGCTGCTGACATCACTGGATAGGTTTTTTTTTTTTAATGATGGCTTGGACTCCTGGAATTTTTGTTGAAAATTACAAGTGGTGATTTTAAATGGCATGAATCCCCAGAAAAGTCTTGGCCCGTGTTATCATTTTCATATAGATTCCCATAAAAATCTGCAAAATCCTATTGCATGAGGGGTGAACTTTAAAGTTGTCAGCTCACTGAATATCTTAAAGCGGGTAATAAGTTCAGAAAGGATCTAATTATAATTAATTTTTTTTTTCACTGTCAGTGAAAGAACCCTCAAGAGAAGGTTAAATGTTCTTGAAATCAAGCGACATGAACATGTCCCTGTCCAAGAATTAAGGGTAAGCGATAATTTTGATGCTGCCTACTTTGAATCAATCTGTATGTTGAAATAATATCTGTAGTATTTTGATCACTCAAGTCTTAGAATAGAGGAGATGGCATAAATACACCAACCAACTAGTACAGTACTAGTATATAGATATGTCTGATAGAGAGTCTGTTACAATCCAAAACTTAATCCCCCTTGTACAAATAAAATAAAAATATTGACATCTTACAATGATTTATATTTCCAATCATAATTTAATAAGGTTAAATACATAATAAATGGTCATTTTAATGTGTGAGTCATATCTTTTTATGTAGGATATTATTCAACAAGAAGTCGTTGTTTGTGGGGGACTGGCAGGTGTAAGGCGAATATATGATCAGTGTCGCCAGAAATATCACAAGAAAGTAAAAAGGTTAGTTAAGTAAAGGAATAATTTTTGCAATTAAGCAGTTAATTAAAAAATGAAAGTAATAATCTATATTTGTTTCACTTCTATTAAATTATATTATTCTGTTACTCTATCCTAAGAATTGATGTGCAAGAGATATTGCGTGAAGTTGATCCTGAAGGTCGGAAACTAAGGATACGAAGGGCTTTAAATCGACGAGTTTTTAAATCACAGGTAAATATTATTTTTATGTATAGACACAGAGACCTATCTGTCTTGATCATTTAAGCCATGCACTTTCAGCGATAACACAATATGTGGAAAACTATTTAGTCTTAAACCCTTTTCTGGTCACAAAAAATTGCCAAGTCATCATACTGTCAGTTTCAACTAACTTAAGATTATAGAAAGATAATTGTATGATGGAGCCACTTATCAGTAAAAGTTGTTTGATTCGTTCATTTGAGGAATGTATCAGTCAGATTGTTCACATGTATATTCTTTCAAAATGACATTTAATTTTATGTTTTCATATGATGATATCAACTATTTCTTTTCAGGGACCAAATTGGATTTGGTCTGTGGATGGTAATGACAAGTTGCAGTTCTTCCATATTTACATACATGGATGCATTGATACATTTTCACGCAAGATTTTGTGGTTACATGCCAACACTACAAATAAGGATTCTAAAGTAGTGGCTAAATATTTCTTTGACACTGTGAAGACTTTAAAAGGTAAGAATCATTTAATCCTTAGTTAAAGTGGTAACCACTACAGAATAATCTTGCTTTCAACATTTTCAATGCTTTTCCATATTTCTGATATTATTAATTCCAAAATCCTGAGTTTATATAATTGATTTTACCCTACTTAGAACTGTCCACATACTCACACATGGCACCACAAAACCAACCAGCAGGCAAACGGCATTGCTTCTACGTTGATCCACCAAAATTGAATTACTGCAGACACTGTGCAGATACATGTATATAATGTACTGTTTTAAGTAAAAGCCAATTTGAAAAACTCTATCCCTTATCCAACAAAACACTACCTGGTTTAAAAGAGTTTACTAGTATTATCCATTTCTGATTTTGCCATTGTAATATACTAGTTTGGGGTATATTTCAACACTTCTTAAACATCTGTGCTAATAGTTACCGTTTTTTAATAGTCTGCCCTAATAGAACTAGAAGTGACCCAGGGACAGAGAATGTAGACTTAATTGAATGCCAAATGTTCCTAAGAAGAAATAGCAGTGATCAGCATGCTTTCTCCAATAGTCACATCATGGGGCCTTCACCACTGAACCAGGTATGTAAATTTCTTATTATATTTACCCATTTGTCACAAGGATGTCTATTAAAGCCTGTAGTTCGATCACGCACTATTCTGATGTCATGCATTTATTTCAGAAAATAGAGTGTTTCTGGTCAACTTTCCTAAAGAGAGTTTTAATCCGTTGGCAGGAAGAATTAATGGTAAGTTTATTTCTTTTTGGTAGTTTCTGCTTTTCCCAGTCATTTAACTCCCGTATATTCTAGGATTCATTAGGATAATGGAGAGTTTCTTAAACATCCCACTAACAACATGTTTACGACAAAATATGTTTTTGATAATAAACTGGTTATTATAAGTAAGAAAAGGCATTTCCATTACTCATGGATAAAATGGTTTATATTATTAAAGACTATTTAGTTCAGAAACTCCCAAACAGCATTTCTTCCAAAATGTGCACAGATTAAAAAAAATTGGTAGGTCATACTTATTATGATTAAGGAATGTTTCCTTATATGATGATAATAGTACCTTAACAGTGATTTACAAATAAATAAATAAATAATAATAGTAAATATTATGGTTTATTTGTCAAATTAGTTTCTAGTTATGTAATATCATAGAATGACTGATAAATTCACAAGTATTATACTTTTCAGGGTTTGCACAGAGATGGTTGGTATGACAGACACAGTTGCATTGACAAGTGGTGCATGGTATTTGTTTACTTGCCTCTGATACAACATGATATAGATGCATTTCAACTGTGGTGGAACAACCACAAAATAAGACACCAAAGGCAGGTGTGGTTACCCACTGGTGCTGCTCCAAATGACATTTATGCATTTCCACATTTATATGGTAAATTTGGCAATTTCAGTTACATGTTTAGCATATAAAAGATTGAAATATTTAAAACTTAAAACATTTTTGTAATAATCTTTTACTTTCAATATGAACATGTAGTCAATTTAACACATCACCATGTTCTTGTGGCATTGGCTATGTGACTAAATGGAACAACTGGCTTAAGGTATATCAACCTACATATTTTATGCAATATATATTTGCAGGCGGTCACCAGTGTGGATTCACTGTCAGTGATAGAGATTTGGCAGAAGTTGCACGAGAAAAAACACTGAACTATGAACAATCTGCTCGTGTGCCACAGGACTTCTATAATGAAGCAACTAACTTCACTGCCACTAACCACTTGACAATAGAAATATCCACTGAAGAGGAGAGTTATATTCAACTAAGGAGACACTTCATCCTAGAAAGATCTGCATTACAGTCATCTACATATGTGTAAAATGTAATATTAATGTTTCTGCACCAACCTGCAAATTCCAAATTGCTGTACAGGAAAAAAGAGAATAAAGAATCACAAAAGAGGTTATTTTCCTTTTTTTGATACATTTTAATGTAAAATACAATGCGCAACAGGCTACACAACCCATTTTTATGAAACCACAAGTTCTGTAAGACAAAAAGGTAAATTGGTTTTCCCTTGATGGTGTTATCTCTTTATGTGCATGGAGATGCTGGTGTCACACCTGTCAGTACATAAAAATTCAACCACTTTTCAATAAACTTGACAATACCTATAATTCAAAGTCTCTATNTATGAACAATTTGCTCGTGTGCCACAGGACTTCTATAATGAAGCAACTAACTTCACTGCCACTAACCACTTGACAATTGAAATATCCACTGCAGCAGAGTGTTATATTCAACTAAGGAGACACTTCATCCTAGAAAGATCTGCATTACAGTCATCTATATATGTGTAAAATGTAATATTAATGTTTCTGCACCAACCTGCAAATTCCAAATTGCTGTACAGGAAAAAAGAAAATAAAGAATCACAAAAGAGGTTATTTTCCTCTTTTTGATACATTAATACAATGTGCAACAGGCTACACAACCCATTTTTATGAAACCACAAGACTAAAAGGTAAATTGGTTTTCCCTTGATGGTGTTATCTCTTTATGCGCATGGTGATCCTGGTGTCACACCTATGTCAGTACATAAAAATTCAACCACTTTTAAATAAACTTGACAATACATATAATTCAAAGTCTCTATCCCAGCATAGCTGTCAAAACTACAAAAAAAGGATAAAAAAAAATGCACAAAGTAGGTAACTGTCAATACTGATGCAAAATACAGTATGCTTAACAGAAAGTCGACAGCATTGCAAATATATGTCTGTTAGGAATATGTTACTAGCAGACCCATGTCACTTTAAATTCACAGTTAAAATATACCAGCAAGAGAAATATGAACATTCAAATAAAAATGCATAAATTTTAGAAAAAAAAAGCAATCAAGCTGGGTTCCCAATTTGATCAGTGCTTAAGGATTATTATTGGACTTTCAAACTAATATGTCACTGTTTTTTCTTTATAATGTTACTATTGGCAGTGCACAATTTTTTTTTTGCCAAATCTGATACAATTTTACGGAATGATACAACCTTGAACTGTCTAACATAATAGTATAATGTATAAAAGGTCACTGCCATTTGACTTCATGCCTTTGGGGGTTAAATCCCTGAATAAAAATGCCAATATTTAAAAAATATAGAACACACATAGAAGGCAGTCAAACTGGTGCAAGTCTAGGTACAATTCAGACCAAGAACCCTTTCAGTAGGTTTGACAGCCACGAGTAGCATGACTTTAATGGCCATTAAGGTGAGAGTGACCAAAATTTATTTTCCCTCACTTTTGATCTATATTACATAATGCTTAAGAGCATAATCACCACCAATTCTTAATTATGCAATGCAGTTAAAATGGTATTTATAAAAAAATTAATTAGCAAAGGTATTCAGGCCCATGATATTTGAAAATTCCACTATGTACACAAGTGAGAACTATAACTAATGAGTTTACTTCCATTTTCAACAATTAAGTAAATAATAAAAACGGCACAACTTTAATAAAATTGTCCAATCATTTTTGATTACCAGTTTACGCCTTCCTATTCAAGTTCAGTAGTAACAATGGGTGTATCTCTGCTAATTTTGGTGCATTTTACATTTTATTTTCACGTCTGAATATTGGATGTTGAAATATTTGATACAGAACAATGCCCGAGCCCTAACGAAAAAAATAAAAAATAATACATAAAAACCTGCAGTGTTGCACATGCAAAGCTCTACAAAATGAAAAAAAAAAAAAAAAACAAGGTCTCTAGCAATGATGGTTCCAGAATTAGAGAGTTTTTAGTTTGGCATCTAATAGCCACTACTCGACTGAAAATGCCCCAATTGACCCCAAACTCACAAAGATGAAAGATTACCCTAAGGGTAACACCTGCCCATTATATTATAGATTAGATCTGTGTAGTTTCTGAAAATATGCAATAATAACTGTTTTTCACAAGAAAGTTAGCAATTTTAGAAAAATGTGACCTGTTTGACCTTGAAATAATGTTCTAGGAGGAGAAGCGGTAACGGTGACTTGTAGTTCACGACACCCTGCAGAGCCATATGAGATAGGTCGGGACAAAAGCCATGAATACTGCCAGCGTACATGCTGGTGGTACTAAAGAGTTGTTTTTAAAATATTCTAGCCCCAAAAAATTCCTTCTCATTGTAACATTGGCCTAGCATGGAGCCAACACCCCAGGCTGTTGGGCGCAGACTGGCCTTATATTGAAGGCATGCTTTCACAGCTACTTCCAACTTCTTATTGGCCAACCCTTGTATGGCCTCAGGCAATACTTCTTGTAACTGCAACATGATGATTTGCACTTCGTCTGATCCCTGGGGCCACACATATCCTACGAAAACACGCAGGATAGTGCAGCCCAGGGACCATATATCGCATGATGGCTGATCCTTTAAACTGCTGTTTTTGCATAACTCTGGTGCCCTGTAAAGGGGGGTACCAGGGCCTTTCCCCCCTCCTTTTGTTGTTCTTTTAGTCGCCTCACTTCGAATTTTGTCTTTTAACCTGGACACGCCGAAATCGGTAATTTTGACAATCCCCCCTTTTAACTGAAAGTGAAAAAAAAGTTGGTTAACATTCTTAATTCGATGACAGAATGAAGCAAAATAAATTTAAGAAAAATTCTTAAATTAAAATGACTATGGCAACTTTTATCAATAAAACTAGAGGATCAGAGAGGCGATACCGCCTCCTGGTATTGTACCACCAGCTGGAGTAAGCATATTTGTATGGCAAGGAAAAAATAGGATCTTTGAAGCATTGCATAACGTTATCTTACAACAAAAGGGAATTTTCCATTATATTTCTTTAAAATACACTGAAATTCTGGAGAAAAACAACATAATTGGCCAAAAAAAATGAACGTACAATGCATCCATGCATATCATTATGCCTCGTTACACTCATGCTACATATAAGCATATCTCATTCAATTTAAATAGGAACCGCAGGTGTATCTTTGTCACTTTTGAAGATAATAATAAGTGGGTGAAAGATCAAAATTCTAAGTCTAAGTTTAAGATCACAGTTAAATTGCCAGTATGTGAATTCCTATTAACTTCAATAGTAACTATAGTCCTATGTCTGCCAGTTCTGGAGATATAAGATACTTAAATGTTGCAAAGTTCAGTTCATGATGAGAAGTAGGTCAAAGGTCAATTTCAAGGTCACATTTAGATTGCCAGTATATGACTTCCTATTCAAGTTCAAAAGTAACTATGGCCCTATCTCTGCCAGTTTTGGAGATAAAAGGGTTCAAAAACTTGGAAAGTTCAGTTTATGGTGAAAAGTAGGTCAATGGTCAATTTCAAGGTCACATTTAGATTGCCAGTATATGACTTCCTATTCAAGTTCAAAAGTAACTATGGACCTATCTCTACCAGTTTTGGAGATAAAAGGGTTCAAAAACTTGGAAAGTTCAGTTTATGGTATGTACATTTTGATACAGCATAACTCGAAAACTGTATGGAATACAAAAAAACAGAAACCACTCCCAGTGTTGGGCTTTACATGCTCTACAAAATGCAAAAAAGAATGAGTCTGTAGCATTAACGGTTCCCAAATTAGAGACAGTTTTCAGTTTCGGCATCTTATGGCCACTACTCCTGTGAAAATGCACCGATTGACCCCTAATCCATGGTGATGAAAGATGACCCGACAGGTAACACTTTCCAATAATATTATTGGTTAAGTCTGTGTGGTGTCTGAATAACAGCACAAATAAATTTTTTTTCGTAAAAAACTTCGTTTTTTCGAAAATTTTGGCCCGTTTGACCTCGAAATAAAGGTCAAAGGTCAAATCCAAGGGCATATTTGAAATCTACACATGACTTTTGGAAAGCTGTCTGTAGAAAATTTTCCCATAATTCCTTCCGTAGGGTAGATAATTAGCATTCAATTTTGTCATTTTTGGACAAGGGTGCATTGCAATGAGTGCCACACCTAGACCCAAATACCGACTAAGCCCAAATTTTACGTGGAACAAGTTGAGATTATAGGTGACCTAAATCCAAGAGATGGGTATACAGGCCCTTACCGTCTAGGAGGAGAAGCGGTAACGGTGACTTGGCGGCGGAGCCGCAGGAGCCGGCGGAACATACGGGTCGGGACTAAAACCATGGGTACCGCCAGCGCCTACGCTGGTGGTACAATAAAACAGCTTTAATGGCAACCTTTTTTTTTAAAGCAAAGATATCAGTTAATGGGATAAACTAGATCATCAATGCTAACCAACAAATTTGAAGGCTTGATGTCCCTGTGCACAATTCCATTTTCATGTAGATATTCTAAGCCAGCACATGCCTGCTGGAAGTAATGACACTTGGTGGCAAAATCCTAAAAAATAAAAAACATACTGCCAACCTTTATTAGACCAAATTAGATTTGATGCATGATGAATGGCTACATAAATAGCATCTGTGTTCAATCTGTCCATAAAACATCCATTACTTTAAAAAAATCACATATATGACTAGGATTTCAATGAAAAGGCGTTGGACAAGGGAAATATTTCTCTCAGGTGATTTTCTCAGTGTTGATATATGTACTATATACTTCATGAACCTGGTGGCAATATTATTATTTCCATGTAAAACTAAAGGACTCTCAAACAAATTTGCTAATCCTGATGGGTAAACACCCTATCCTTCATAAAAATCCCATAATGAACAAGTATATATTTAGTCAACCACTAGTCATTATTCATGGTCAATATAAAAAAACTATGATATAGTCTTACTCCTTTTCCAATCAACTGCTCCATACTACCTCCTCTGCACAGTTCCATCAACAGGAAAGCAGTATCTTCTGTCCAAGAAACAGCAACCATATGTACAATGTTTTCATGGCGTAGCTTCCTGCCAAAAAAGAAGATGAATTGATATTTTGACATTTAGGCAGTCAAAAAGAAAGAATAAAAACAAAGCACAGTAATTGTGTCAGTTTCTGGTTTAGAAATAAGTAAATCTAGGACTTAGTAGTGCTCTTTAACATTTTAACTAACAAGTTGACATTTTTTAAAAATAACCAAACACACACATTTACACTAATAACAATTTAATTACCCTAATATTTGAATCTCATTTTCAATGGAGTCTTTTTCCCTGTTCTGGATAGGAAGAACTTTGATGGCAACGGGTCCATAATAATTTCCAGAATACACATTTCCAAAGCTTCCAGATCCTAAAAGATTGCTTTTGTGGAGTTCAAAATCCTTAGTTGACACCACAGCCAATCCATCTAAGAGGCCAAATGAACATGTCAATTAAAATGATTTTCCTATATCCAAATAGGTACTTATTTCAAACTTATTTCAAGTTTTTTGTGGGAGGCAATATGAAATAAAAGAAAACGACTTGTTTAGAAGAAACCCTCTGTGTATGTATACACATATAACCCTATCAGAGAGGCAACTTTTTATTAATTAATTAATTAATTAATTAATATTATTTAACTTTTTTTTTTTGAGTGGGAGGGGGGGTGGGGTAAGTATACCTGGATATTTTGTAATAGTTTTTTCCTCTTCCTTCTCTATGAAAATAAAGTAAAGCATACTTAAAACAAGTTTAAATATTTTGAGGATAATAATGTTGGAGATTTATTGTTCTTGCATATAATGATTACTTGTGGATTGAATTATTTCATAATAATGCTTAAATCTTTTCCAAGTAACATCATACAAACTTTGCAAAAAAACACCATTTTCACTAACCTTTGCTTTTAACCATTCTAACTTCAATAGGTTCTGATGTAGCTTCTTTTGGTTGTGCTCCAAATTTCATAGCTTTGGCCCAGTAGATTCCTTGTTCATCTACCTCTACCACAGGGCCACATTTTCCCAACATGGTTGTCTTTCCATTAATATTCTTATACCATTCTGTGACAACATTTTCATCGTTAAGGGGTGTTGTAACAAAGTATATAAGGGCTCTTTCTGCGCATACGACAACATTTTTACTCTGGCCCAGGATTTTGAAATCTGGAAATGAAACACCTTTGGACATCACATGCATATGTCAACAAATAACGATTGCATGTCACGTACATTGCACACTAAATAGCAGGTATTTCTAATAAATCTTTAATCAAAATGATTGAATGTTCAGAAATAATGGATCAAGTAATGTATTTTGTTATTTCAATAAGTTTCATCTATAAAAATTAGCTGATTTTATCTGCTACTGCTATTGTGGGCTAGCATATTATTAAAGGTAATTTTAGGTGTTTTTTACTAAAAGAGCAACGTGACAGAGAAGCATGCCTATGAACAGGATGGGACTAAAGCGGTTCAGTAGTGTGAACTGAGTTCAGTAGGTTTAAATAATGGTATATCACAGGCACAAGTCAGGGGCGGATCCAGTGATATTTTCTGACAGTCTTCCAAATTATCTTTGTTGATCTATCCTCCATTTTTGACTGTCTTTCGACAGAGAAAAATAGATACCCGTCAATGTAAACCTGAAAATCTGACTGTCTTCTGGAAGACCCAGAAGACGGCCTAAATCCAACCCTGCAAGTTGACAAGTAAGAATATTATTAGCTGATTCACTAACCTTTAGTAGAAGGCTCTACCTGTATCAGATAAGTTGCTAATATAACTTCTTCAGAACCAGTGACATAATTACATGTAACCACATCAGTATCACCTACAGAAATATAATTAAGTCATATTAAAGATAAAAAGAGTTGCATATCTATTTCTGCACAATATTATATTTTCTTTTAAACTTGTTTTTTTAAATTCCCTTGCATAAAATATGAAAATATAGCCTTGTGTAATTGTTTTAATGTAAATTAGCTTATATGTATATATATATATATATATATATATATATATATAGTCCTCTAATTTGAGAAAACATGCAGTTTCAAAAAATTACATCTTACCATCCTTAAGCTGAATAAGATGGTGCTTAGATAGGTCAATGACCTCAGAGTTTTGGACTGGCTTTTCATACATACATTTACCATCTATGACAGCTGCAGACAAAACTGAAAATATGAGTAAGTGAAGAAACTACATAGACTTTCAGGATATAATAGCTATATGAAGGTTTTTTTAAATGTATATTTAGAGGTGAGAAAATGCCCACTAAAACTTCCAAGCTATCGATCTCACAAACAAAAAGGTGAAAGCAAATTTTTATTCTACAAAATTAACTAATAACTAGAGGGTCAGAGAGGCAATACTGCCTCCAGGTACTGTACCACCATATGGAGTAAGCTTGTTTGTATGGAAAACAAAACTATGCAGCAAAACTGGCAAATAACAAGACACCATACAGATAACATGGCAGCAGAGCTGCCAAATAACCAGACATTATGCAGATTTTGATTCCACTTGGCCTTTTTCTAGGCTAGTGAACAAATAAAATACATTCTTTGTAACCTTTTTTCTCAGCAGCTGTTTTTTTCTTATCCAAATCCACACTCACAAATACCAGAAGTAAAATGGCATAAATAACATTTTAATAAATATGTATGTTACAATGAGATTCAAACATAAAAACAATATATAAAACAATATATAATAATATGCTTTGGTAAAGCTGCAAAAATGCTGCGAATTTCAGGGAAATTCATTTTGAGCTTTATAAATGTTATAATAATCAGTATCCTTATTATTAATGAGTGTTGAAGCATACTTTGATTTTCACACAATCCTTACCTAAAAGGTCATCTGGAAACTGGACTCTGCAATTTTCATTTGGTTTTGCAGCCTTATCCTAAAATAAACCCAGAAAATAGGTTTTTATATGTTGCTGATGATCTGTAGTTAAAAGCTAAGAAAAGCAAATTATTAAACATAAAATTATACAATTAAATGACTGGTACAGGTTATACTTTTAATGACCCATCTACCAATGCCTATGTTCTCTTTATAGCCTCTTTATTAAAAAAAACTCACAGCACATCTCTCCTGCCCATGTATCGAAGATTCTGGTAAGTTTAAAAGACTGCTATGATGATCATCATCTCTCTGCTCCAGTCCCTATGTATGATAAAACCAATTTGAAAATGACTTTTAAATAAGCTTTCTATTTCATGAACTTAAATACAACATAAACACTAAAATGTAGAGTCAGAACTTACTTGACAGCTTTCAGTTGTATGTGAAGTATCTGAAGGGACAGCACCAGACATGAATTTCATTTGAAATGCTTTCTGAAAATGAATAAAAGAAGAAATTAATTAAAGAAACAGAAAGGTGAATGTTCATTCCAGAAGAGCATAATTTAATGAGCTAGTATGCTGCTAGAAAGGGAAGTTACTACATGTAGGTGGCCGAAAGGTTCACCAATTAGAATTTTTTTTGCACTGGTACAAAGGTTAATTAATCTGAGAGTTCAATAGTCCGAAGGTACATAAGTTTGAAACTGTACAACACATTTAAGACCGACATGTTTTCAGACTAGTCCCATTTTTGGTTTGAAGAACCTTTGAACTACATGTTTAATCATGCACCCTTACAAAAAATTAAACATTAAAACAATGTGACAGTATCTATCAATCTACTTAAGAAGGAATAACTTACTTGACTTCCTTTACCAGTTCTTTTACTTGGATTTAGTGGTGGAAGTGAGCTGTCACTGCTTACATCCTCATCAGGGACCTTAAGAGTATAGATGAGAAAGAATCTCATACTAGATTCATCCTCCAACTTGTGTAAGTTTTATCTAAATACACTACAAGTTATATTTATTGGTAGTGAACAATTCAATAGAAACCTCTAAAACCATATGACAATAAAATACTCTAATATCGCTTTCAAAGAAACTTACTTATGGATACAATTTATTCATTGGAATAACTTTACAGCACCAAAATTGAATAACTTCTTAAATTAAAGTATTTCACCAGATATTAAGATAAATGATTAAAAGTTACAATTAGAAATCTCCACTAGATACCCATGACCAGAAAAAAAATTAAAACATTATTTATATTACCCACTTCAAGCTCTAAAATGCACAAGTGTGATTACTCTGTAAGAGGAAGCTACATTTCTTATAAATGTACATGCAAAGCCTTATAAGAAAAATGAATGAAAGAAAACACAAAACTGATATCAGATCAAAGCACCAACCCTTTATGAGGTTTTTATTTTGCATCGTATTATATAGGTATTATTACAGTATCTTGTGCAAATAATCTGCTTTAGTATCAGAATAATGTCATTAGCTAGGAAAATTAAAGCAACTCGTACATGTATATTGTCGGGTCCCACATAAAGATCATACGAAGTCATATGACGTAATGTGAAGTAATGCGGCGGTCTCTGTGTATGACGCCGAGGTAAAGAAATTAATTATGCAATTAAAAGTAGTTAAAGTTTGCGTCATGAATCATACATGTAGATAACAATAAAGATATAAGCAATATCGGAAGAGAGATACGGGGGAGAGATACGCGAGTCATGTAGAAGGAAGCAACGAAGGAGGAGGTTGGAAGCGACGGAGGACGGAGCTGACGAGTTAGGAGTTTGGGACTTCACTTAGAATATCATGTAGTTACCGAATAAATCATTTCACTGGTCATTATGTGGACTTGGGTTTTCTTTGCGCGACCTTACGTAAATCTGACGCAAACCTAGGAATCTTCGGCTGGGGTTATCCACTAAGTTAGTCTAAAACGTAATGTCCTATTTCGAGCCAACGCTTGAATTAAGCGTACAAAATTAAGTTTAAGACATTCATCGTAGGCATGTGTAAAAAGGTTCATTACATATTTGGCGACCCTCGCCAGTTTACGTTAAAATGCGCTCAAAGAAGATTCGATTCACACACAAAATGGCCAGGAGGAAAGGTAGGTGTAGGAGAAAAAGTAAAACTTCGCACGACGAAGATCGGCCGGCCGGCAGTATCACCGGACCGGTTGAGGTAAGTATTAATGTTATTTATATTGTCAGAACTGGTATTTAGTAAATTGCTAAATACTGTGTAAATTTTGAGGTTAAGTATCAAGGCTTTTCTGTAGTTTATATAGTCGATTTTATACGGGAATCTCACATTTTCGATGTCGGGTTGCGTAATAGAAGTACGTGTTAAGTATATTGGTAGGTTACTTACTTTTTCAAAAGAAACTAGAGATCGTTAGAGCACGGAAAATGTACTTGTTGATAAGAAACTTCGCACAATTAATTAATGCGTGGTAGGTACAAGCGAGTTTATACATTTTGGGTATAGAAAGGAGATCGTCGATCTGCGTAAATTAGTACGACGAGTTTTGCGTTGTCAGGCCTGTAACCAGCAATTTCAAAAGGGGGGTTCTTTTTCTGAAAAAGTGGACCTTTTCCCATAAAAACTTCATGTACCTAGATCAAATTTTACCCAGAGTGGACCTTTTCCCAGCAAAAGGGGCGGTTCTTTCGAACCCCCCCCCCCCCGAACCCCCCCTGGCTACGGGCCTGGTTGTACTTGTAGGTGTAATGTGTCGTGTTTTCTTGTTAATGTTGTTGTAAGATAGCATGTGTTCGGGTTCTTGTTGCTTTGTCGATCGTATGGATATTGAGCGATAAGGAAGATTCCTGCGTTGTAGAATAGGGTCCTTTGCGTGTGGTATTCGTTTACGTTAATTGTTTTGGTAATAGCTATATTATGTAAATAACGAAAGGTAACTTTAAGAGTGAACAAATTATCAATTACAATTGCCGGTGAAGTCAAGCAAGTGCTGACAAAGGCAGAGGGCAAGATAACGAAATTCAGGTGTTTGAAATTTGCTCCGATCGAGAGAAAGATAGGAGGTAACGAGTTTATGGACGGAGATAACGTCGGAATATGGTGATTTTAGGTAAAAACGAATTCGTGGCAGTAAATTATGCAACAAAGGGCACATTTGAATGCACAGGTAATATCAAAGGTAGTGATGCGTCAGAGATATAGAAAAAGGCGTCGAAATAAATCAGACAAAACCGGTCGGGACAAGACACGTGCGTAGCCAGACAGAAACTAAATATAGACACACAGACAGACAAACACGCGGCAAGTGTACTTTAGGACTTTTTAATTATGGGACTAATTGATGGTTAATTAAGGATCTTGAGGGCTAATGAAGAAAATAGATTCATATGGCGTAGTGAATGGAAACAGGTCAGTGCATTTTACCTCGAGGTGAGGATGGAAACCCAGTATTTTATTTGTTTAAAAGGTTACCCTGCTCTAAGTTCTGAGTGGAAGGTCTGGTTAGCTTCTAGGAGTATTAGGGCTTCTTGTCAATTTAGGCCCGCAGATGGATAAATGCAAGTAACACCAGATATTTTATTATTTATTTAAAAGGTATCTTACTCCTGGTATGGAGTGAATGGAAGGTCTGTAACACCCCATTTCCATAGATTAGATCGACCTACTTTGGATCGACCTAACTCCCTGGGGGTTCACGCTGAATAGCTGTCAGCCGGGCGGACACGAAAGTTAATTGACCCTTACGGCTTGTAGTGGGTGGGGACGGACACTTAAGGGGGATTATCTGACGGTAGTCTGGTGAGACTCCCCGCGGTGATAGATCGATCTAAAGTTGTGGGAACAGACCCTAAGTTTCAAGCCGCAATCAGGACTGCTTGTCAAAAAATTTAGATCGTCAGATAGCGAAGGGGATAGGCTCCCCGAAGCTGTCTGTAACAGGCGGCAGTGGAGTCGCAAGGCTCCAGGGGCACATAAAAAACGATCTACAGTGCTGTGGGAGAGAGACAGAAGGCCCACTGTGTCCCGAATCCTGAATTAACAGGATACTGTGGTACCGTCTAGTCGGCTCAGCAAAACTTTCATTACAGGTGCAAATTACATCAAAAGCCAGTGAAATAAAAAAACAATTTACTTCAGAATACATTACCACAGTTCTCCAATGTAGCTCTAAAAAGAATATGCATGCAGTTTAAAAAGTTGTCATATTTTGAAAATCTGTTAAAACCTTTCAAATTATTTCAAAAAAATATTAGCTACATGTACAAACACATAACATTGTGTTATCTGTCAATTCCTTCAGGCCACCCAAACAGTTATATATCACCAGGGAATGTCAACAACTTTACCATAAGACGCTTGTTGACACTAACCTTAACTGTCATATCTGGGTTCCTGTAGAACAAGCTAAATTAACTTGGCATTGTCAATAACTTGAGATTAGACAGACAGTGTTCTCCAGTGACATATTTTTGTGTAGTAATTGATGTTCCCTGGTAATATCATATGACTGTTGGGGTGGTCAGTTCTTAATTATTAAAAGAATGTAGTCAATAAAAATATACATACAAGCGTTACTTACACAAGACATCTTTGAGCTGGTACTTGAATTATCAGCCTTAAAAAGAAAAACAACATTGTACCAATAAACTGGCTCATTAAACAGCACAATAATGACTCTTTATTGATAGTAACTTCAAATAATAAAATTCATTCTTTCTTTTTAAGTCCACATATACAAAAACAAATATCATTGTTAACAACATTGTTATACTAACTGATATAAAAAAGATAACTCACATCATTACAAACAAAAAAAATCTTCTTCACATTGCCCAGGTTTTCCTCATTTAACTTCGGGCCATTTTTGTTTCCCATAATGAAGGGCCTCTTCCCAGTTTCCATCAAGGATTTGGTGTCTTTTCCTTCGAAATACTGGCAGCAAGAGTCTAGTATTACAGAATGGCTGTAGGGACCATTCAGTGGGATCTGAAAGATAACAATTCTTTATTGTAAAATCAAAAATGAAATTGATGCTTACAGCAATGAAACAAAGTTGTAATATACATTTTATTAGGTAGGAGACCACTTTAGGCAAATGCCCTAATTAATTAATTAATTAATTAATTAATTAATTAATTAACATTCTATTTATGTTGGGCTTTAATGTTATCAATACAATTAATAATTATCTCATTATGTTAAGCTGATGTCCCAAACGGTTGAACTTATACCCTTTATTGCTGAACTGACTGCTCAACAATCAATAAGGTATTACCTCTCTATTAGGTATCCCATCTTCATCTCTAATGATGTCAAATTTAATTTTACCAGACTTGGAGGTTACTTTTTTTAGCTTTGTCACAGTGATGGTCTAAAATGAAAATTTAATACAATCAGATATATTTAAATGTGCATGGTATTGTAGTAGCACCAACAGGAGCATTTTTCAGTTGGAATGAAGGTATGGTGTGATAGTCAGGGGCGGACCCAGGCCCTTGTGAGAGGAGGAGCTGTAACTGTAACTTAATTATATCAGTCACCAGAACAAAAGAACCATAGAGAAGGGTCAGGACCAAAACCAGGAGTGCTGCCAGCGCTAAGTTGATGATACTTGATAAATCTTTGACAGATTCAGTAAATAATTTTTATGTTGGGGATTAGAAACAATTGCTTTAAAAAACATTGTACAAAACATATACATACGTACCTCTGTGCGTTTCTTCTTCCCATCCCTGAATGTAAATTTCTGTTTTCTTTTAAAAGAAATATTTCCCCAGCTACACGATGGTTGCTGATCATCAAGTGCTGAAATGAAGAAAACATACGCATGTCATTAATAAAAAATAACAGAATTAAATGGGCAAAATGATCGTGGGCGTAGCGATAGTCCGAAGGTTCAATGGTCCAAATGTTCACTATAGAACCTTCGGACCAATGAACCGTTGATTAAAAAAACAATGAAAATGTTACAAATTTTCGAACCAATGAACCTTCGGAATTTACGAAATGTCCCTTCTTTACAGTGAGCCCAGTGATTTGATTTTAATTACGCGCCACACACTACTGTAGGCCTACATGTTCGTGACTACATTGCACCAGACCATTGATTACTCCAATTAAAGATAGTCAACAACTTACGTATTTGCATCCCGCGCACTGGGGCCGGTCCTTTGTTGACATTTGGTTTCGTTTTCCCTTTAAAAATGACATCTTCCTCATGTTCGGTGCAATGTCGGCATTTTGAACAACCCCTCCCTGCCTCATTCGCCATGCTTTTTTTTTTCTCGCACTTTCTCGCGAGATTTCGTGTTTTTTTTTTCAATTTCATTTTGAAAATGAAACAGATTGATCTCTCGGGATTTCGCGCGACCACGCGGGATTACGCGCGATCTCGCGAGATTACACGCGATCTAGCAAATTTCGCTTTTCGTTTTTTTTTTCGTTTTTTTTTTTTTTTTTTTTTTCAATTTCGCTTTTCGTTTTTTTTTTTTTTTTTTTTTTAATTTTTTTTTTCGCTTGGCCCTCCTGGGATTCCATA
>NW_019775813.1:461924-481937 GCF_001039355.2 Lingula anatina
TTTTTTTTCGAAATATTAACAAGATGGCGGCTTAAGCATCTGCTTGTTATTCGGCTACTGAAAGTGCACCTAAGTTTTATTCTTTGCTATTGCCACAAATTACTTAACAATTGCAACTGTATAAAGACCAAACTTTCTTCATCTGATACTATATTTATAGGCACTTGTTATGAGTGGGAAATATTTTTCGTGCAATATTTATTCTCCACACACCACCTCGCGAGATCAACGTGTAGCTGGACACTTACACAGTGAGACCCTACGACATAAAAGTTGCAATTTATCTTCATATTTCGTGTAGTTATGCATTTAAAAGCACTTACCTGTTTTTTGAAAACCTTGTCCAACGTAATATCATATAAATTCTGTATTTCTCTCATTTTTTAGAAACTTGGGACTCCGTTTCTGTTTCTGTCCTCAAAGATCAACAGACGAAGGCACAGATACTAACAAATGGGATTTAAACGAGAGTAACAATTAAGCGTAACAGAGATAGGCATCCATTGTTCTCTGGGTTCTATTCATTCCGACCAATGAGAGACTGTAATACGGGCTCCGCCCCCACGCGTGTAATCTCCTTCTGTTATAACTCCTTGGTCTGACAGTTTAGTAGGTGGGTTTTTGGTAGCATACTTTGAACCCTTCCTACAATCTAACAGTTGGTCTCATACCACACACTTTTCTATTTGTGATTTATTTTAATTTGTGGTCATATATATTTTTTAAAGGTTGGTACACATTGATCTCCCAGTGTCAGCTAAGGCAGCCCAGGTCAGGTATCGCTGGTGGCAGCCATATCATGAAGGCTTGGAGCAGGACCAGTGGGCCCTAGATCAGATCTCTCTGGATACATACACAGATCTGCCACTGTTGTATGATGACTTTGAGGTGAGGTGTGTGTGAGTGTGTGTGTGCACCCACACGTATGCATGTGTGTATGTAAAAGAGAGTGTGTGAGAGAGAGAGAGAGGGAGAGAGTGCTTAGTCTTTTAATATTGAGAAATTATTTAGTTATATAATTTATATTCATCATTTATACAATCATTATAACTAACACCAACAGAAACATTTAAATAAGCCTGTTAAAGGAAAATATTTTTAAGGGCACAGATTTTGTATCTGCACGGTTCTCACAACTTATTAAGATGTTATTTTTTTCAGCGGTTTAATGTGTATGACTCTTCCCATTGGCTGACGGTCACTGAGGGCATGCTGTTTATTTATTGCCAGTCTGCATCCAGTGCACTGGTCCTTAACAATCAGGATAATCCAAAGTTTGCCATCACCAAACGACTGAAACTTGCGAAAGGGGATGTTGTACAATTTAAGGTCAGATATGGTATATTTACATTATTATAATAGTAATTTAGTTTGGCATTATATAAAATTAAAAAAAAAAAACCTAAAACATTGAATAAATTTTATGCATTGCAAACAGAAGCCAGCCAATTTTTATCATCCCTGAAACTAAAACTTTGAATGTGATCTCAGAATATGCTTCACTGCAGTGCTTTGGAAGCATGTCTCACCATAATTTTGCTTTGTATCTTCTTTTATGTAAAAAAAATGTATTGTTTCAGATCAATGTTGGCTGCTCTAGGCAGTTTGCATATGCAGACCCAGTGTATCTTCGATTTTCCCATGATTCTGGGAAAACATGGCAGCTAGTCATCAAACAGTGTTACTTGGAAGATAGCTGTCAGCAGCAGTATAGAGAGGAGAGTCGATATTACACAGGGGCATATGGAGAGTGGAGGATGGTTGTGGTTCCTTTGGAAGATTACATTGTTGCTAAGTAAGCTAAATTGGAACATAAAATTGATAAATGGAAATTTATATTTTCCAAAGTAATGTTTTTTTAGTTATACACTTTGGGTTCATCCATTTTTTTTTCACAAGAATTCACATTTTCCACAAAAGAGTAAACTTTTTCCAGACCCCCTTTTCCCTTTCAGAGAGTACAAGCAATTTGGAACATAATTTTACTTATTTTTCAAAAGTGTACAGAGGACATTAAACCTCCCCCAAGGGTATGGTTTGTAGATTTGTGAAAATGATGATTAAATTGATGACCCCTTAAAAATGTAATTGAAAATTCTGACCAGTGAATCGGGTTTGTATCTGATTGTAGTTTTGCTGAGAAGTTACCAATCAGAATTCATTGTGAAAAAAATTGGAATGTAGGAATAAATTAGTTGTTTAAAAATTTTGATTTATTACCTTACCTTTGATATACTGGTGTTTTTTCTTCATTTTTTGCCTTTCTCAGGAGAAAACGACAGTTTCATATGATCAGCTAGTTCTTACTAATTCTAATTTAAAATATGAATTTAAGAAATTTGAGTTAAGGTGATACCTGTACATATTTCTCTTGGACATTTTACTCAACAAATTTATCATGTATCTTTAATTCCCCTATATTCTCAGACCAGTGCAGTTCCAATGGTTACAGGGTGGGGACTTATCAGCAGGCTTTGCACTTGATGACCTTTACATTGGTCAGCCATGTCCAGAAATGTGCAGTGGTCAAGGGGTGTGTAGACGGGGAACCTGTGACTGTTTCAAGGGATTCCGTGGTAATGCATGTGCAAGCATGAACATGTGCATGTTGTTTTTGTTGCATGCATGGTTCATTATAGATTATTGTTATGAATTAAAATATATGCCTAATAACAAGATCTAGCCAAACCAGTGTATACTAGCACATTGAACCATAACTGTCTAACAAATTAAGTTTCTGTTGGTTTAAAGCATGTACAATGCACTTTAATACTGTTTTATGATACCATAGACATTTCCAAAGATAATTTGTCTCAGTTTTTCTGTTCAGATTATTTGATGCTTTCCAGCGTTTCATGATGTACTAGAAAAAGTTTCAAAGAGTAATATATTATTTTGAAGAATTCCATGCCTCAGTTATCATTTCAGTCATAATAATATTGTAATGCACAGTTTTTATTTACTTCTTTTATTTATTTATTTTTTTCTACTTCAGAGCCAAATTGCACTAAGCCTAGTCAGGGGTCTCATGGAGAATTTGATCGCTTTGACAACATGAACCAACCCAGTGCATTATGGGATAACATCCATGGGGGGCAATTAGGGGCAGGCTGTGGTGTCATCGATGTTGGAAAGTCACTTTATTTCTATGGTGATGGAACTAGAGAAGCCAAAACCGTTGTCATGGATATATCTAACATCAAGTGAGATTTTTTGTCTGAAAGTTAATTGGGCAATGAGTTTGTGATTACTTGATTTGTACAATTAATTTTATGTTTTACCAAATTTGATCATTTGGTATACTATGAAACGTGTATTTAAATGCCTTTTATCAAATTAGACCTAAAAAATTAAAATAGAGAACAAAATTTATAGTTTTTTTATCTAACTGTCACTAAAAGTATCATTTGACTGTTCAGATGTTTTGGAATAGCAGTTCTTATAATTGCAGTTACTGTTGCTATGTGAAACTATATATTTCTGACAACCATGGCATACTTTTTCATTTTAGAATGCTTCAGTTTGACATCAAAATTGGAAGCAATGAAAACACAAAATCCTGCAGGAAACCAGCCAGAAGAAATGAAGGGGTAATTGTAGAATATTCCACCAATAATGGTATCACATGGCATTTGTTGCGGTCCTTGGATCCATTTACATGCTGCAACCAATCACAAGTGGTGAATATTCAGCTACCAGATGGCGCCAAAAGCAAAATGACTTCATTTAGATGGTGGCAGGCATTAGGGACAGAAGGTAAATTTTAACTTTAAAGTTCTTACTGAAGACTTGTGGGGAACATATTGTAACTCAATATTTAAAATAGACCAGCTGATCTCTCCAAAGATTGAAAATTAAAGCGACCAATTTTAATTTTAATACATTTATTTATTCAACAATTAAAACTCATACTGGACATTTACCCTGTATGAATGGTAGATGGAATATGAGCTGAGATTGTCTATAGAAATCACATACTGGACACTTACAAACAGTACATACAATATGGTCAATGCTCATAACACCGACCGTTAATATGTTGTAGTATTTTATTTTTGAATTAATATCCATTCTTTATTGATTTAAACAACAATTGGATGAATCAACAAATATACTGTGGAATTTATTTATTATATTGGTTTTCACAGATGAAGAGAGGGCACAGTGGTCCATAGACAGCATAGTCATAGGAATTAACGAGACCACACGTTCCACCTTCCAGGATGATTTCTCTCCCATGCAGCAGGACGTTTGGTTCATGGCCCAGAATGCAGTGCCAAGACTGACATGTGACTCCAAGGACTTGGCATTGGAGTTTAGTAAAACAGATGGTGAGTCAACTTTTTGATGCGCGTCTTTTGGGAAAAATAGCATTTGGTCATATGGAATTTATTTAATATAAAAGCTGTGAATGTTCAATAAATTGAAATATGTTTTATTTACGCAGAGAAAAGCCATCCTTTCTACTGCCATGCAGAACTTGTGGTAATTTTCAAAATTAACTTTTAAAACCCAAACTATAAAGATAGAATAGTAGTGCACTTTTGACTTTGTATTTTTGTGCATAGAAAGCAGAATTATCCCTTTCTGCTTGTACACTCAAAGAATCATTATACATAGTCATTTTTAGAATCCAAACACTAGAACTAAATGGCATATTGCACGAAGATTTTTGGCATTTCAGAGAAACAGTTTATTAAAATGGGGAAATGTTAAGTGGCCACAAAAAATTAGGAGATATAAATTACCATAACATAAAGAATAATATTTTTGATACAGCCTATTTGATTCACACATAAAACTAATAACATGAACTGGTATCATCTAAGATCATAATATTTATTCAACATTCCAGCTGTGCAAAGGTACGCAGAAACCTGGGACTTCCATGTGATGCCGTCCTCGTTCCTGCAGTTTGATCTGGCCATGGGTTGTGGCGGGGCGTACTCCTCCCTGTACCATGTGATGCTGGAGTTCTCCAAGGACATGGGGCGAACATGGCACCCAGTGGTGGAGGAATGTCTGCCGCCTGACACCAACTGCGTGGGTTATCATCTCAGCAGTGTCTTCTCGTCAGAGTCACACACAAACTGGACTAGGGTGACCATGTACCTCCCGGCCAATGCAGTGTTAGTGTATTTTTTAAGCAATTTCAGGTTACTCAGCTCATTTTTTTTTTCAGTTCTTTTTTGTGTATATGCATAACTTTTTCTTTGCACACACGTGTGCATGTACATATATTTTTGCTATACTTGAATATGAGCTTTTTGTAAAGAACCCGTTTGTCAAGTTTGATTGAAAAACTTTTTTTCATACAGTCACAGGAACAAACACAGTCATGCACCTATTCTCAGCCAACTGTGCCAAGTGATTTGTTGCAACAGATGTTATTCAGAAATAATGGGACTGTGGACACTGTTTATTTTGAAATTTATTGTACTCTGGTGAGGGGAAGGGCTAAAAAGACAAGGTGATCATTCAAGCAAATAAAAGAAGCATCCAAAAATTCAACATTTTGAACAATGTTACTTAATATTCTTTTCACCATTAGGTCTCCTGCCACCAGATTCCGCTGGCTACAGCAGACGACAACCTCGCGTGGAAACATCTGGGCCCTGGACAATGTATATTTGGGTGACGGTTGTGCCTGGATGTGCTCAGGGCATGGCTACTGCAGAAATGGACACTGTGTGTAGGTAACCAGTGGCAGTCTGATAGAAAGTTCTCACTTTAAAGGCATAATGCTTTTAGAACTAAAGAAATCAATCAAACAATGAATGTTTCATGCATATGACCATCACGGTCATCTTGAGGTCAGCCTGGACAACAACTGTGCTAATTTAGTATATTTTGACTTGAAGGTTGCTCAATAAAACTTTGGTTTGTGCTGATTGTAACAAATTTACCACTTTAATGTATTAATCAATTCATAAGTGATAATATCATCTTTTAGATATATTGAGTGAAATGCAATATTGAGTCAATTAAAATGCTCCTGTTCCAAACGTACCAGATATTTTCATAAAAAAATGTTGTGTGGGAGTGGAAAGTTTTGAATATAATTGGAATTACTGTGGTAATTTGTAAGTCTGCTGCTGAATTAATTAATATAACTTTATTTCATATACTGTTGGAGTAAGGAGCTAGTGAACTTAAAAAATAAAAAACTCTAATTGTTACTCCGGGTCAACCTGCATATGCTTTAGTGACATAAAAATGTGAAAATAATTTTCTTACAGATGTGATCAGGGATATTTTGGTGAATTTTGTGTACCTCAAGTCCCGTTGCCTGGGTATTTAAAGGACAGTTTTGATGGTCAACTGCAGAATGACCAATGGCCAGAGATATATGGAGGAGAGGTGACCAATATATGTGGCGTCATACAGTTTGGGAACTCTCTTACTTTTTACAAAGTAAGTGAGATTGTTAAATGATATTGTGACGTATATTTGAATGAAGTATTTACAAAAAAAGACTACACTGAGAGGGAATTGATGGGAAATACATCCTTGAAATATTAAATGTTTTGCTTATTATATAATAATGAGAAAAGGTATCAAAGCAGAAGTTGTATTATCTATGCACATGGCTAGGTGAATTATTCCTGATGTTTTTATTTAAAATTCATGGGATGACTTCATTATGTAGTCAGTTGCTGGGGGAATAGGAAGTGATATGGGGTTCATGAAAAATAATTGTATTGGGATTTGGTTGGTGTCCCAACAAATGCAGATTTTTATTTGTGCCAATAGCATTCCATATCCTCCAAGTGGTAATTAAGTGACTGCATGACTGATACAATGTAGTATAGCAACTACCCATATATAATTAGAAGATATTACACAAAGTTAGATGATATTTTAAGAACTGTTGCTGTTGTGAAAAATGCTTATTATTGATATAAAAAGTTTCAGATACATACTGTAAAAATTCCTGATGGAAGTTAAATAGCTTCTTTGAAAGATCCAAAATTTGTGTTATGTGTTGCCATTGTCTTAATTAAGAAGCTTTTGAAACAGAAAAATGATACTCTGGATTTTTTAAGGAGAGTAATTTTTCCTCAGGACACCATTAGACTAATAGCTACAAGAGACTTGGATGCATCTGCAATTATGGTGCTGCAGTTTGTGTTCCAATATGGCTGCAATGACATGCATCCAACATGGTCGCCTGAACACAGTGTGCTGTTGCAGTATTCAACCAATGGCGGGGTTAGCTGGCAACTCCTAAAAGAGCTGTTTTTTGTTCCGTCTGCTGGAAGAAGGTTTTCTTTTCTTTTCTTTTTTATTCAAAATTAAAGTATCAAGAGGTAATGGAGATTTTGTTGGTAAATGTTTTTTATATAATTATTTATGTAGTTATGAGATAAGATATGATAGTAAAGCTGCAATTTGAAATGAAATTCTCTTTTCTCTTCCAGATTTTTCAGTATAACAAATTCCAGGCAAGCTATGAGTAACTCAACAAGGTTCAGATTTTGGCAACCCAAACATGGAGGTAAATATTAGTTGGGTGTATCAGTTCACTTTATGTTAATGTTGTTAAAGGTTCTTCAATGTACAAAATACTTGATGTTTACAGAAATAGTGTTGAAATTTCTTGGATTTTTTTCATGTTGTCTGATGTGCATTGTACACCTTTCAGTAACTTTTTACCCATTTTTATTTCAGGTTACATGCAGTCTGTTTGGTCAATCGATAGTCTGTACATAGGAGGAGCTGCTATGCACCCTACCTCCGTGTATGAAACATTTGACTCTGAACCTGACCCAGCACTCTGGCTCTTTTGGCCTGGAGGAAGGATTGGAGAGTTTTGCGCAGATCACACAGGGTAATTTAACTGACCATTTTTGGGGGGTGCTAAGTCAAGTGATTTTTGAGATTTTTAATAGGATTTGATAGTTTAACATATTTCAGTTTGGAAATGTTTTTATTTCTACATATACAAGTTTGTTTATATTCACAAATAAATCATCTTATGGTTGCGAGAAATATTCAAATAAAATTCACATAATATAACTGTACAACTTTTTTGTTACATTTTGGGAATACCTTGCCTACGTTTTTTTACCAATGTAGGCCAGATACACCACTGACTGGCTCCAAGGCAATAGTATATAAGAGAGGTCCCGGTGAGAAGTCTATCACTACCAACGACATGGAGGTTGGGGAAAAAACTGTGGTGCAGTTTGATGTGAGATTTTGTTTTTAGTATTTTTGCGGTCATTGTGTTGATTTTAATCATTGGGTTAGGGTTATATTCAAAATTTCTTTGTACATTAAACTAGTTCCTATATCCATATATAATTGTTCTCAGTATTGAAAACTAACTTCACCATTTTTTTTGAAGAAAGTACACTTGAAATGTATGCCATGTGTGAATATCATCCAGACCAGCAGCAGAAGACCAGTTATAATCTGTAATGGAATTGGCGCCTTTTCCTGTTGCCATTTTATGATAAGATTTAGTAACTGATGTATGAGATTGCTACTTGTCACATATTTGACATTGCACACATTTAATTTCCAGTTCACTAAACAACATTCTGATATTTTCAGATAAATGTTGGTTGTTCCATCCATTCCTACCACAAACACCCAGTGTACCTTCAGTATTCAAAGGATGGAGGACTGTCCTGGTTACTAGTGGTGCCACCTTGTAAGGGGGATGCTTGTGCCCACTCAAGTATAGATGGCACTGTATTCTATAGTGGAACCAGCAAGAAATGGAGGAGAATTATAGTGCCTTTGGCAGGATTGAAAATTTGTGGGTAGGTAGAAATAAAGGAGTGGTGATATTCTATCTATTAGTCACAGAGACAGCATAAGTTGAATTGTGAAAATGATATATCATGATGGTTTAATGTTTGTGATATAAAAGAGAATATAAAGATACAGTATCATAGATATCAGTACTGCAGTTTACTGTTTTTGCATTGCGGGTTTATTTTCTTAAAAATGAAGGATTCATAGTGTGTAAAAATATACATTTAGGCTGCTATCCCCAAAATGTTATTATGTATTTTCATTAAGTTAAGCTGTTTGTGAGTGATGTCTTTCAAAAATATTCCAGGACTGCACGTTTCCGTTGGTATCAAGGGTATTTTGGTGAACGAGAATTTACCCCGGAGTGGAGCCTGGACAATGTCTACATAGGGAATAGCTGTAGAGATCACTGCAGTGGACATGGCACCTGTGTCGCTGGAGTTTTGTGTCAGTGCGATGATACATATGATGGAAGCGGCTGTGAAACCGCGAAGGGGAACCCTAAGTACCTGAAGGATGATTTCAATGGTAAACATGGCAGGGTCTGTTTGTGGAAAGGACTAACTTAAGGTTTTTCGAACATAGTTGGTCAAGAGATATAATTTTGAGTGAGAATGTTTTGAGACTAATTTATTTTTGTCAAAAAATGATGCTTGTTTATCACATTGTATTAAAGTTAAGGTTTTTTAAAGAAAATTAAAGAAATAAAATTCTAATATCTATGTTGTGATATTTTCTTGTAGCTTAGTTTAATTCCTCTTCTAATTTTTCTTCATCTGCAACTTATAGTGTTCATTCATTGTTTTCTTCTAATTGAGAAAATAATTTTGTTCATTCTTTTAGATGCAGCCATCTCAGACAGGAAGTGGGTGTTACACAGTGGGGGCGAGTTGACCAAAAAGTGTGGTCAGTTGGTCACAGGGAATGCCTTCCACACCACCAGCTCAGGGGTCAGAGGACTGGTCAGCAGGGACCTTGACCTTACTCAGGCCAGGTAGTGTTGAACAATGTGTTGTGCACTACCTTATATTTGTATGTGTGTACATGTTTGTGCATGTATATGCATATATGAGGGCATGTAAGGATGTCAATGTGTGTACATGTCAAGATGTCAAGAAACAAACCTTCCAAGGCAGGTTAGAATTCATATTAGAAAAACCACCAAAATAAGCATAAATTTTAAAGTATTTTATGATGAGTATTTACTGTGTCCCATAAATTCCAGTGTTGTCCAGTTTACAATAAAGCGTGGCTGCAGCCCTGTGACCTCTGACCCCATGACACAGCCAGTGCTTCTCCAGTATTCCACTAATGGTGAAATATCATGGACCACGATGGAAACATTCTCGTTCAATGGCACATCCAACATGGCGGAGTATGTTGCGTTGCCGTGGCCAGAGGAAGCCAGAGAGAAGGCTGTCAGAGTGAGATGGTGGCAGCCCAGTTCTGATGGAACTTACAGGGATGAATGGGCTCTTGATGATGTAAAGATGAGATACCTAACTAAATTAATGATAAATATATAAATAATAAGCTTTTTGTCAGGAGAAAAAAACAGATTTTGTTTAGAAGTAAAAATAGTAAAGATAAATTTTCTCTAAGGAGACTAAATTTTTTTTTTATATCAGTTATTGTGTGACGCATCATTTCAACCTTTCATAAAATGCCTTTGAACATATCACAATGTCCTTGGATAGAGGGTTAAAAAACCATGGTAAAAAACTTGTTTCGTTAATTAAAAAATGCCTTCTTCACCATCATTACACAAGGGGCAATAAAAAATTTATTTCATCATATTATTTATTTTATTAATATTTTAAAGAAAGAATGAACTTTCATATCATTTTATTCAGGATATTTATCAATAAAGATATGGAAGATGTCTTCCATGTTTGCTTAATTATAAATAACAACAGGCCTTATAACACTACTACTTTAACAAATGATGCATTTGTATTTTTATCTTTAATTGTTTTTAATTGTAATCATCACGACATTTGATAGGTTTTTATTTTATTTATTTATTTACTTTTTCAGATATTTATCGGTGGTAACATTATGGGGGAGGTGGCCCTACAGGATGACTTTGTTGCCGTGAAAGACACACATTGGTTGACACTTGCTGGTGGACAACTGCAGACAGGTGTATGTCACCCTGGAAAATATGCCTTACAGTTTTCAGGTAGATGGTCTATGGTATTACAGTAAATTTAGTATATTACTTTAAATTTTGATTTGTTTTTGTAATTTTTGTATGAAAATGAATATATTCTTTATTTTGAGTTTTGTGATGTTTTAATGCTGGTATATTTCTGTCAGGGAGTTGGTTGATTTTAATTATTTAATAATTTTATATCAATTAAGTTACTTGAAATTGAAGTTTATAGCAAGGGTTTATCTAAACAATACTTTGTTTTCTAGGTAATTTAACAGATGCACTTTACATTTCTGTAATTTCTGACATTATACAATTTGAACTTTAGCTGAGGTCAGTGAGTTGTTTTGCAGACCTCATAAAAGTGATCTCAGTAAGTTATTACCATATAATACATTGTTTCACTGGGAGATCCAAGATTTAGCTGGGGGTTGGGGAACAAAGACAAAAAAAACAGTTTCCTCACTCTTCAAATATAAAATAGTAGACAAGGGTAAATTATATGATATACCAGGCAAATAGATGGATAAATTGCTTAGATTTGTCTTGTTTGCTTGTTTTACCTTTTGGGGGAGGGGATAAAAGGGTGCTAGCCCCAAAACTTGGGGGGGGGGGCATGACCCACTAAGCCCCTTCACTGAACCCAATGTTGAATTCATTTGAATTTAACTTTGTAAATGACAAGAAACGTCACATTATAATTAGTAAAATTTGCTATTTTCTAGGTGAAGGTACACCGCGGTTTGCAGTCACTTCTGATATTGTCGTCAGAGAGAACACATTTGTACAGTTTGAACTTGCCATGGGCTGTAACAAGATGGACAAATGTTACGGTAAGCGTTTTGCACCAATTAACTATAACTTTAACACTTGTTACAAGTATACATTAAACAGGTAGTGCTAAAGGGACTATGAAATATAATGCCCAGTGAAGGGAAATAAGACACTGAATCAGATGTGTTAATCATTAATATTATTACTATATATATCAAACTTAATATAAAGTTTAAAAAAATGAACCATTATGTTGCTTGATGAAATTCTTCTTTCCCTTATTATTATTATTATTATTATTATTATTATTATTATTATTATTATTATTATAAAGCACTGTTTTACACCAGGGATCCATTTAGAGTATTCTCTGGACATGGGGAAAACTTGGTCACTGGTAGCCAGTCACTGCCTGCCGTCCAGTGTGGACTGTGTGTCCTTCCACACTGATACCACATTCCCGTCAGATGTGCTCTTTAACTGGAAGAGGGTAATCTTACCACTGCCTTACTACACTAGGTGAGTGACAGATAATAAATCATTGTGCTGCTTCACATTTCTTTTCCTCCCTTTTGGTACAATAAAAGATTAACATTATTAACTGTTTTCTCAAGATGCTGACTGCCAAGAACTGACGTGATGTTTAATTAAAAAAGAAGGGTCCGATGTCTGACAATAACTTATGTTTGAATAGGTTTGAACTGTTTTCTCTTTTCTTATTTTCTTTCTTCCTAATATTCCTATTTAATCAGTTAACATTGTTTGGAAGGGAGTTAAGTATACAAGGTGAACAAACAGAATTTATTAAAATTAAGCCACTCAGTTTTTGAACCTCTTTCTTCTTTTGTTTCCTAGTCCATGTCATGTGGCCTTCTGTTATAGAGAAAAGGTCTTATTGTCTATTCATTACTTCATCAGGTGAAGTTGAACATATGTTGCTCAGTAATTGCTTTTTATCCCCTTTGTTTGTCATCTTTGGAAAATAAATCGACTTAAGCATTGATTTGTTTCTGACACACAACTTGTCAGGAGGCGTAACGATTATAGCAAAGATGTACCAGATTGACAGAAGTAGTAAAACTAAAACTGTATCATAATCATCAACATCATTATTATATTATCTTTCACCCTTTGGGTGGAACAGCAGCAGCCTCAGCAACATGCTCAGATCAAGAGTCCAAGTGTTTTGTTAAGTTGCACATCACATTGTTCATGGGGTTCCAATTTAGGTGTCCAAAATATAAGTATTGTAATAATTTGAAGTTCATCATACTGGAAACTTATAGCAGTTTTCTCAAGCGACTACACCCATTTGACATGCTTTGTGTGATTTTCTGGTTCAGATTCAGGGCTGTGAACGCCCGAAGTGAGCATAACTAATATACATCTAAAATGTTCAACTTGAGGATAAATGAATGAATAAGAATGATTTGGTACTGTAAGGAATACAATCCTGTTTATCTTATGTTTTGGCCCTTGGTGACTGTACTATAGTACTATACAGAGGTGGATGGAGGCCTTCTTCTGGGTCTTTCGGAAGACAGTCAGAATTTTCAAGTTCCCATTGACAGGCAGCTAATTTTTTTCTGTCAGAAGACGGTCAAAAATGGAGGACGAATCAACAGAGTTAATTTGGAAAACTGTCAAAAATATCTCTGGATTTGACCCTGCTATATTATCATACTTCTAAGTTTACAGATAGCAAACTTCTTGAGCTATGTAATGTTATTTTTAAGCCCCTAGAGAGGGTTGATATATTGTATAGCAGTTCTGTTGAAATAATATATCTTGTTATTTTAATTTGAATTTGATTGGAATGATTGCCAAGAATTGTTATTGATTTAGAGGACAGTTCTCAATTTTTGTTCCTGGAATTATCTTGTTACCTTGTGAGCTGAAGATGAATCTGAAGATTTCCTTGTCATGCAGTACATAGCTTACAAAATGAAAATGTTGCAGAATAAGAGGATTGAGGCTGGGCTCACTGAGGTGTAGAGTTAGAGATGTTTCCCCTCTCTCTCTCTCTCTCTCTCTCTCTTGCTGAGCTTATGTGTGCAGGACAGGGGAGCATGCAGCTAAACATGTTTTTGTTTCATTCAAAAATGAAAAAAAAGCAACAGCATGTTTATAGATACATCAGCTTTTACTCATTTTTAGATAAACATTTAAATTGATATATATATATATATATATATATATATATATATATATATATATATATATATATATATATATTTTTTTTTTTTTTTTAAATGCATGTGTCTGTACTAACAGTGAAAACAAGTGGCCAGAGGAATTTGGCCTCTTATATCTTCAATGAGTGTAATCCTTTTTTTTTTCATCAACAATTATAACAAATGTCACAATAGGTAGTGAAAAAAGATAAAATTGTTATTATATTTGCAGAGGTGTTGAATACAATAATTGAAATGAGCAAACAGTTTTAGATACCAAGCAGAACAAAAAATACATAAACATTGTTATTTTGGACTCTGATTTGCTAATTTTACACTTTTATGTCATTTGTTAATTAGTTACTCTGTATCATTTCAGCTATCATATGCAATACTGAATATTGTTCCTATGTATTTTGGTGTACTTTTCAAGACTGGATATTAATGCCAACATTAATCTGAAATTTTCACTATAGCACCAGCATAAATTTGAATAGTCTGAATAATCTGAATAATCTGTTGTTGATTAGCTGACAAGATATGCTTTGGTGCTTTCAAAAACTAGCAGGATTCACAAAAATGGGTAAATATATTTTAAAACCATAATACCCAAGGAGTACATGGCAAATCAATACCGGTGATTTCCATTAAAAATTGAAAATAGATAAGAACTGTGATTCTTTTTGTTTTCCTAAGCCAAAGTGATATCAGATAGATCTAGAGTAATTGCATTAAATTTTAAACATTGGTGTGAGTCTAGGAACAGATAACCTTCCGTTTAATAACAGATAATTCTATTCTACATTAACCTTCCGTTTAATAACAGATAATTCTATTCTACATTAACCTTCCGTTTAATAACAGATAATTCTATTCTACATATCTGCTTACAATTCTTCGTATCCCAGACACCATGTTGTGTAGAGTCCTTTTTCCAACTGCTGTGTATGAACTTAAGATATCAGAGATACCAATATCTAGCATGAGAACAGGAGTTTATTTAAATTTTGCTTCCTTAGTAATTCAAGGAGAGAGGGGAGAGGGTATCAGGGGCGGATTTAAGCCGTCATCTGGGTCTTCCAGAAGACGGTCAGATTTTCAAGTTTACACTGACGGGTATCTTATTTTTGCTGTCGGAAGACGGTCAAAAAATGGAGGATGGATCAGCAAAGATAATTTGGAAGACTGACAGAAAATATCTCTGGATCCGCCCCTGGGTATAAATGTGAAAAAGGTGGCATGTAACAGTTATAACAAACCTTCCAATCAATCCTTAACCCCCTCCCCCATTACATCCAACAGCTCAATTAAGTTACTGCATGTAGGGGACATTTTCAGCAGGTATGTAGCTTTGGTTTGGAGCAATGAGAGTGTCTATGCAGTTTGACTTTTTTCTTCAAGTTGTCCCTAACACAGTGTGAAGAGCAGTGTCACTTTAAGATCATGGTAACATGACACCATAAAATGATTGGGTAAAATCAGAAGTTCTTTGCATCTTTGACAATTATAAATAGAAAAAAAGACCTTGCAGCAACATGGTGCCTAAGGACATTTGAAATCTTGGTAATTAAAATCTAAATACTTATCATCAGATTATGAGACAAAGAAAGGAAATTCTGAATATTATTTTGAAGTTCAGCATTGTATGAATCTTTGATCTGAATAAATAATGAGATAATTCTTCACAGCTGTGAGCATCTTGCCCCACAGTTTTATCATTTCATATTTGATTTACTTAGAGCACACAACACAGGTGACTTCTCTCCCTTCTTTGTACTCAGGACAGGGGAGAGCATAACCACAATCAACTTCAACTGTGTAGAAAAGAGCGCCGTTTTTATTGCCCTCACCTCCTGCAACAACTTCAGGAGCCTCATCAAGGCAGATATATTCGCTTTTTCCATGGCTATAATGGCTAGAAACCAGGTAACCATGATATTCCAGTGTCCACCTGGCAGGACACGTCTTCCAGGCTGGAATCATCACATGACTGGTGCGGTCTTTGGTGTGGCAAACAGCACACGGAGCATCATGGTCCTTGAAGTTCTCACCTCCTGCATTGGTCTTTAGGAATGGGTCATTGCTGTAACTTCCCATTTTGTATTCGGCACCATAGATATAAGTCCCACTTTGGAGACCATTTTGATAACTGCCCCACTGTGGTTGTTTAGGTAGGCACAGGTAGTTGCTTCCTGTTCCCTTGTTTAAATAATAGGAACCAGCTGCATAACCTGCAAATTAATTACAAAATTTGACATTTGCTGAATGTTAAAGATCACCCCCTTCAGATATGAAATATTGAACATTGAATCAATATATTTTAATTACTGGGACTAATAACTTAAGTATTCACTTTGGCAATGAAGACTCATATTAAACGTATATGCCTTAAAGCGTAATACTGCCACCATCAAACTAGACCCATCAAACTATAAAGGTCTTACACCTGTTCACACTACAAACATTTATCCAAATAAATAGTGAATCAGGTCACGATTAGAATAATTGCTGTAGTGTGAATGCATGAGGATTTCTGCTATAAGTTTTCTTAAAATCCTTCTTGCCAGCTGGATTTCTGATAGCATTTCAAATAACTAAACAGAACTGAAACCTGGTTAGGTCTTATTGTGCATGTGCGCAGAAAACCGAAAGTATTAACTATGGACACTTATTTCCTAAGTTAGCAATTGCACTAGAAGTATTCGGGAGTCACCACTCACTATAACACAGGGAAATGTTAACTTATTTTGCTATCTGAGTGCTGAGAATGCTAGAATGTCTTTTGACTTGCACTTGCCGTAACAATTACAAATACAAACACACGGTAAAAAGTATGAATATAGAGCTGTAAATGGCACATTTTTGTATGCATGGAGTTTTCCTGTGTGGAGCATGTGTGATTATTTAAAATAGGAACCTGAATTTTTTCAACCTAGATGCAGTTAAGTTTGCTGAGTGTGTACAGGAAAGGAAATCAATTTTTTTTTACCAGAAATTCAAATTTAAAAAATCCAGAATTTTCAGATGGTTGTGTGAATGGGGTAATTGTATCACCAGTTGTGTTTATAAACTCTATACTGACATCAGCTTAGATATATAGATTTTCAGTGTTAAAAGAAAAAGAAAAAAAACAGAAGCTAATGAGGCACACCCAGCTTTTGACTGGACTGGATGGGTCAGATGGTAGAGTGCTTGCCTCCAGTGCAGAAAGACAATGGGTGCAATCCCCAGGGCCAGAATACTGGGTCATAAAAATGGTGGTGTGGTCTACATCTTTGAAGGAGAACCAAATGTGAAATCAAAGACACTAATGAAATAAATCTGTATTTCCTTGTAGCAAACTTGTCAGGTTACTGATTTATATGTCAAAATATACAAACTAGGTGTTCGTTAAATCGAGCTTTGGAAATGTAGCTTTTTCTTTAGGTCTGGAAGTGAGTAATACACTGCCACATGGTTTCTGATGATTAGTAATGTTGAGATTTTGAAACAACAGTGTGTCACTGCCTCCTACCATAGTTCATAGATATTTATATATTGGCATATGAAACAACTTGACATGACAAGATCCTAAAATGTGTCTGTAGTCACTTAAGTTTAGTCACAGCAATTTAATGTGTAATACCTTCATATAGGAGTTGAGAAGAGGAACTGCAGGTGGTTCTCCCCCATCTTGTGTACACAGATCCACGGCCACCTGTTGTAAGTTTTGAATCTGAAAACACAAGCAAAGAGTCAGTGGAAGAGTCAGTCAGGTAGTCAAGATCCTTTGAAGGAATGAGAGAAACATCATTGTTAATACTCAAACAAAAAGGGATAAGAATGAATGATCTTTATTCCCTAATTTAAGGCCTCCTACCGAAAATACATGTGCAACTTCACCATAAATTTTCCACTAGTAGTAATATATTTATGTACACTGAATAAATATTAACATATACTGATAGTCAATGAAAACACATCAGAAAACTTTTTTACTGAGAATCGATTCCAACCATATAAATGAGTACAAATTTATGCACTTGTTTGGTCATAAGAGAGTGGGCTGACCACTCGGATGTTTAAAATTTCGGCTTCATTGATTTTGTGATCAGCTGTTACAAAATTATGTGTTTTTCCTGTCTCGTGATTGGTTTGAATTAATCAGGTTCAGTATATGGTGATTAATTAAGTCTATTTAAGGTAGTCACCAAATCCAGTATGAAACATGACAAAAAAGTTCAATGATGCCAATGATGTCTGACACTGGAAGAGCAACTGCGGGCCTTGGGGATGCTGGAGGCTGGGCGTAACCAAAGAGATTTGATCACATGACCTTGCATTTTAATGATCTTTTCTGACCTTTATTTCACCTTGTGTGACTGAATAATGGGTCATATTTCACACGAAAACTGTTATTTTCTTAAATGCCAAAGGAACTTTAAATATTATTTGATAAATAAATGATGCATTTTCATTGACTGTCAGTATATATATCCATAATAGCTAGTCCTCTATTTAAAGATTTTTACCTAGATCTTTTATAAGTTGCTTGATTCTGTCATCTGTCACGGCAGGACCGGGTGGACCAACAGGACCAGGGGGACCCTGGCAATGATGAAAGAATTAAATGGTATTTTAATACCTGTTAAAACAGAGACTAAACACATTTGATATCCATGAAGCAAGGCTTTTCCATAGGCCCAGGAGTAAGTCATATAATCCAGGCCCTTTTATTATGATCAGTCATATTTCAGATTCACTTGGGTCATCCTAAAAATATGGGGTAGATGATTGTACTTTTATGTAGCTATAAAGGCTGTTATATCCTCAACAAAAATGTGTTTTTAGGTTATTTTCTCACTGTTGAAAATGACTGGAGATGAAATAAAATCAAAATCAACAAATAAATCAAGCCCAAGCAAGCAGTAATGGATAATATCAATCAAAATTTGGTACATATTTAAATCTAGAAGGATGTTGAAAATAATGTCTAACCTGGGTTCCATTGTTTCCTCTTCGTCTCCATATAGCATCTCTTCCATCTCTCCCAGGTTTCCCATCTCTCCCATCTCTGCCTGGCAGCCCCCTGCATGCCAAAGGACAAGTTCCAGCTATAATAAAGATATTAGGAGGATTCACATTAATGAAGCATAATTTTCTGAATGATTAATTCATATTGAATAAGTTCATACCCAGAGATTTATTGTAAAAATCTATACAGACTTTGCCTATATAGAAACATTATGTAACCATAAGGATAGTAGGGTATTTGTTGAACGAGGTTTTGTACCATCTGATCAGCTAGATTAAGTGCATGTAAGTTCAAGGGTTACTATGGGTTACTCTCTACATCTCTTCTTAATTAGGCAATGTAAGGGCTAGAAATTTTTAAAAGTTCCTTCTACCAGCCATGTAATCCACTTTTCAAAATTTCTAGCCTTTATATATTAGGTCAGAGTTCAGTCTCAAATTTTTCACCATTGTGCATTGCAACATCATGTTTTTTTTTAATAACCTACATGTAACTCCTAAATCATGTGAAAAAAACACTTGCAGTGTTACGTTTGACAAGCTCTACAAAATGCAAAAAAAAAACAAGACGCTTTAAATTTAAAGGTAATAGAATGTTTCAGTTTCTTCATCTAATAGCTGCTTCTGTGGTATTGCACCAGTAGACCCCAAATTTATGCAGCAGATAAAAGGGGATTCCAAGTGTAACGTATAACCATTATAATATAAAGGCATAGGTCAGTGCATTTTTTTTTTTATGTACAGACACAGATGTGTCTGTACATATTGCCATCACCTGCGTCTGTCGTCGCCGTCGCCGATGGCGATGGCGATGCCGATGCTGACGGCGATGCCGGCGCCGTGCACTTTCCTTGTAAACACGATAAGTGGAGGGCAGTTTTACTTTTTGGCTTTATATTTACAGAGCTGATGAATATTCATAAAACGCAGGTCAAAGTCGAAAATCAGCATGATCGGGCCATTATTGTAGAAGTTATGCTGTTTTTTCACTTTTCAGCATATTTTTCACATTTCCTCAGATTCAATTCTTAGGCATGTTAACAGTCTCATTATTAAACTAATAAGATACATAAAAGTGTTTGTTTGACATTTCCTGCATCTTTACAACATTGTTAGTTGATTTTGTAAAAA
>NW_019775813.1:500565-526525 GCF_001039355.2 Lingula anatina
AATTTTTCACATATTGGCATTTTCAAGGTGTGACTTTAAAGTTCCATGATCTTGAAGACTTTTGCTTGTCACATTTTCTGAATGTCCATGTTACTAATATTTTATTAATAACATTTGATTGTCATTATGCTGTTAAACATTATGTAATGTTGCATCAAAATTTGAAGAAACCCCTATTTTGGGCACTGCTCCTATGATGACCATTTAAGGGAAATCATGTCACTTACTGTTCTCAAACTTACAGGAAAGAAACATGGGTCTAACATACAGCTTCAATAGGCAACGCAGTCTGTTTGGTAAATTTTTCTGGCAATTTAACAGTTTTTTGTGAAAATTTAATTTTTCACTTATTTGCATCTTTATTTTCTGTTCTTTGTCTGTACATTTGACAGCTTTGCTGCCTTGTTGAATTTTTGCATAACTGTATCAAATTTACTGGTCCCAAAGTGTCAGTTATCGGTCTGCTGTTTTTCCTTTTTTCATTTAGTGAAAGATAAAATAGCATTGCAGCATAATTTACATTTGAATTAACAAAGTCAGAATTTAAAACCAAAGTTTGTCTGTTGAATTGTAATGACCCTTTCTTCCTATCCCTTTACTATTTTCTTACACCCCTTTTTATTTATGTAAATATTTCATAATTATTATTCATAATTATCTGTTGATTTACAAATTAAGTAATTGATTTTGTAAATTTATTTTCTGTTGTAGCAAGATCATGTTTGTTCTACAAATTGGAAGTCAAAAACAGACAGATACATGTAACATAAAAGTGAATAAGGACAACATTGGAGAAAAGTCTGTAATACTTCAATATTCAAAGAACAAGGTAAAGTGAACATGAGGCATTCTTTATGTAATAATGATATGAAGGAACTCTGACTAATGGGTTTGAATTGTTAAAAATTACAATATTTGTTTAAGTAAATTTGTGCATCCAATACATAATAAATGGAATAAATGGAATAGGTGAAAACTGTTGATATATGCACGAGTGTAAGTATAAAATGTTCATCTTATCCATTTACAGTTACCCATTATAATGGGTCTAAGGTCTTGGAATAGAAAAGGTTGATATTAATATCAATGTTTAATTGTAGATTGTTGGCAGATTGTGTTTTTGATAAATATTTTGATTTGCATTGTCTGTACACTCTGTTACTGGTAAGCTTGACACTTTTATTATAGGGATGAAAAAGTAAAATTTTAATATAAAATATATTGCCAACTAAGATATTTTAGATCATTGTGACTACTGACAGATATAATACTGCCTTGCCTAGCTACTAATCATTAACAGTTAATTACAAAGTTGTCAAAAAAGAAAGGAAAAAAGAAAACACTAACTTGTCTCGGTTTATATTAGCAAATACAGTTTAGATGAACATATCACTTGTTGCTTCTTATCATTAGGGGCTCAATTGGATGTTACTGGCTTCCCACGACCCACGGAACTATCTTTCTCCAAAGAGAGTGTCCTATGACATTCCTACAGATGCTAAAGTGTTAGGGGTGCAGTTCCGGTGGTGGCAGCCATTGCATGATGGGAAGGGACATGACCAGTGGGCCATCGACTCTGTGGAAATAATCATGTAAGACGTGATGGAAGATATTCTGGATGGTTTAAAATGAGGATGAACAGTAGTGTGAGAAATAATATGAGAACACAAAAAGTGTAAGAACTTGCAAGAAGTGGGGGTTTATGTTATGCAGGTGAAGCATTATTTTTTCATCACAGAAAGTAATAAAAAAAGCCACATGGGCTATGTTGGATGCTCTCTATTGTTATAGAATTAAGTAAACACATTAGTGGATCCAGAATATCAAGAAGAGATTGGGGTGGCAACCAATATTAATTTTTTCCATGATAATTGTATAATATCATGCAAGATGTTTTACTTTGGTGAAGGGATAAAAGGTGTATGTTTTACCTATCTTTTGATGTATGTCATGATTGCTAGTTCCCAAATTTCCCTTTTTATTTTAGGACTCGCCAAGATGAAATGTTAAGAGATGCTGCTTGGGTGCAGTGGAATAGGTGGCAGCACAGGCAGCGGCATAGGTCCTTGTCACCTGGGTAATAACAATCAGCATGCAAGGTAAAAATCTGCCCTTACACTTGAAAATTAGTGAAGCTTGCTGTGAATGCATCATGCCATAAAGCAGTAATGATCCCAGTAAATGTGTGAATTGGACCCTACCTACAGTTCCTCACTTGAAGGTCATTTCTATCTTTAATAGAAAAAAACTTAATTTTGTGGATAGTATTATTGGTATTGGTAATTATTGATTTTGTTTGTAATTTTACTTGTACATATTTTGTTTTAGGTTTTTGTATCTCCAGAGCAGAGGAGGATTTTGTTGTCCATAAATCTGAATGACTTTGTGAGGCTTCCTCGGACACCATCTTCAGAATTTAAGAACAGAAATATGCGGCTTACATGTAGGAAGCATGGAGACAAATACCATCAACTTAAACCCTGCTGCAGGGGAAAATATGTGACTCCTTGGAAAAGAATATAATATTGAACACTTGACATATTTTTGTAATTTTTGTATTTTAATTGGTTTATCCCATGTTTGTAATAAGTTCACCATATTATTTTATTGTATTAGATACCATTTACTTAATAATACATAAGTGTTATTATAATATTGTATTCTGTATCCTATAATCTTGTATTCTTTTCCAAAATGATTTATTCTCTTTAATCATTTTGTATTTTAGTTATTTATTTAAATCATTAAGTTTTTTAAGGTTAGAAATCAATTTTCCACTCACAATAATTTATATATAAATGTTTTTAACTGTTAGCTATTTATTGATATTTATTAATATCAATATCTATTATCTATTAATATTATCTATCAACTGTTTAACTATTATCTTTCTAAACACGTGTATATATAAATGTTTTTTTAACTAATATCTTTCATCCGGACTATTTATTGACTGATCATAATAGAAAATTAAATATACGAAAAATAGATTAATTTTTTCTTTTTGTTTTCTGTCTTATTTGACAAGCTGGCTTTTTTTATTTATAACAAAAAATGAAATGCATTAACTCTATAGCATGACCTTAATGCCATGCTCATTGTTGTAAGCACTGGATAACCATTGAGATTAAGACAATGTAGTAAAGTGGGAGATTCTGATCTGATTCTGCTCTATTTTAATAAAAAAATGTTTTTAGTGCAATTAGAATATTACAGTGGCTAAAACTGCACAAAGAAACCAGCCCATATCTAAGGATATCTGCAACAATATCAGGGTCGCTTGCAATTTGAAAATTTATGGTGGCATTTGGCATTTGGTCCAGTTTAGCGGCAATAGTAAGGCATAGATGCTCGCTTAATATGCATCTTTAAGTTCAGTCCGAGGCACGGATCAATGGCAATACAGACTAAGTAGTTTTTAGAATATAACTTTTACTGACACATCTAAAATAATATTGTAATTTTACAATACTAATGTCACAAACTCGAGAACAATACAATTGCGTTTCTAATGTATAAGGTTTTCCTTGTTTGCACCCTTTCACCCCCCAAACCGTCCACCCCTTTCCCTTCTCTATCATGGCAATTCTCATTTCTGCACTATCTAAGCGGATAAGAGATGTAACTAAATATTAATGCAAAGATACATAGGGCCTATGTAATAACAATATATTATTCTATAGTCTAAAATCCATAAAAATGTGTTTTGCAGACTTAACAAATAAAATACAATACAAATACAAAGTTAAAGGGATTAATTTATATTAAAAAGTAATGGTATTAAAAGTGAAGAGAACATCTCCAGTTATAGTATTCTGTAAAGTATTAAATGGTCAACCATAAAACCTTTTAAAAAAGATTGGTTTTTAGTGCTTTTTCAAAATCATCTGTTGAGCTAGGGATCTTCAGAAAGTCTCCTTTTACTTTTCCTTTAGTCAGCCCTTCAATGATCAGTATGACATAAGGTGCAAATCACCTGCTTACATGTACCGCGTGTATTGTGCACCTACAACAGTTGCCCCACCCCCCGCCCCAAGCATTTTCCCCATCATTCGGCCGTTCATCCTGCAGATATATCCCTGTCTTATAAATTCCGTCGTAAAGGTATGTGGTCTACTTGAATATTGAAGATTTACAACTCGACAATAACCAAATGTGACAAAACTATGTTACCAGGTCTCAGGGACTTTAAGTTCCACTTTGTGTCGGTGAAAATTTGTTGTCTTCACGGAGGGTAAGTGGTACTTCTGTTGATTGGGTCAGGATTTTACTGTCACTACTCCTGCTTGCGAGATGCTCGAGTTCCTTTGGTTTACAATACACATAAACAAACGGATTTAGCGTGAGACTCGCTGGCATGACGAGAAGTAAAAGAATTCCTTCATAATCTACAACAGATACAACACCACTTTCATATAACTTGGCAATCAAAATTGAAAACCAGTTCGCGAATAATGTAAAAATAATCCAGACAAAACCCTGTGTCCAACGAGTATAAGCATCCTGCTTGATGTCCCAATCTCTGATTTTAGACCACGATTTATACAAAACAACAAACAAAAATATGAGGAATGCCAAAGGGAGAAAGTTAAAAAATATCAGTAACCAGTCTAACGGAGCATTCGTGTGATCAAATAAAGTACAGAAACTCGATCTATCGGAACCGTGTATCACTGACATTGCGCTTAGGACAGTGTAAAAAAAAACTACCATGCCCGACGAAATCAGGTAGCTTTTCTTTGGAATTTTCACACCAGGAAAAAGCAATAAACGAATATCTTCTGCCAATATTGCAACCATAAGGTACATAGTGGTTCCGATGGAAACGCTCAGAATGCAAGCCGCTAATTTGCACAACCAGTGGTGTGTCCAATTGTTAATGTGAATATAAAACTCTCCTCGAAACAATTGGTCCACCACAGCCAAAACGAGCATGTATGTGCCGGAGAGGACCTGACAAAGCGCCAAAAAAACAACCAAGACCAAACCCATATCATTCCTTTGAGACCCTCTGACGCGAACCCAACCAATAACTGCCAGGTTACCTAACAATGCAACCAAACATAAAACCCAAATGACCACTTTTAAGAAAACATCGGAGATCAAGTCCGAACACGTGACCAGACCGACAGGCCGAGGCGTGCATTTGATCACCTGATTAGCGATACAACACAACCTCGCCAAACCACTTTTAAATAGGAGGTCCGCGTTTAAAATTGACAAGGCACTGGCGTTGACGTTGGTAAGAGGGTTTCCTTTGAGGTTAAGTTCGTTTAAAAATGCAAAAGGAGCCAGAGTTCCGTCGTAAAGGGTATCCAAATTGTTATGGCTCAAATCCAAAGATTTTAGATTTTTTAGACCTTTAAAGGCATTTTCATCAATAAAATTAATCATCATGTTAGCCAGCGTCAAGTGTTGCAAAGACTGCAACCCAATAAATGCATAACCTAAAACTCTGGTAATTGGATTATTCGTTAAGACCAAATTTGTCAAAAAATGCATATCTTGAAACATGTGCCCTTTAAGTGCTGTCAGATAATTGTGAGATAGATTTAAATCACGTAAGTTATGGAGCCCTCGGAATATGTTCTTTGGTAGTGTTTGTTGTCCGCAATTTGAAATGTCCAACTTAACCAAGTATATTAGCTGATCAAACGTTCTGTTTGACAATTCAAGGGGATTGCCAGAAAGAATCAACCCCCTTAGGTTGAAAGAATACGTGGGTATGTATGTTAAGTCCTTATTAACGCAATGCATCGATTCCCCTAAGCAGTTGCATTCTTGCGGGCAGGTCACGTGCCCGCAAAACTTCTCGTCGTCCCCACTTTTCTTACAGTGTTGCTGTCCGTCACAAAGTTCTGACACATGTACGCAAAACCCGTCTCCTTTACCGCGAAAAGCACCTGGACATGAATACGTATGTGTCGTGCAATTCTGCTCGTCTTCTGCACCAGGACAATTTTGGACGCCATCGCAAATACTACGCAGATTTATGCAATATGAGTTGGGGCATTTAAAAAGATTTTGGCTAGAACAAGGAATGTCTTGACACCCTTTTAAATGGTCGCCACTTCTGCAGTACGCAACAGTGCCGTCTCCTAGAATGTCATGAATGCAAGCGTTCCAAGGGCAGAAATAGATATTACTGCCATCTTCACAGGGAACCATGTTAGTCTTGCACGAGAAAGCTATCTGCGTCGTATTCTCGTCTTCTCCAAAATTTCCAGGGCAATCATAGACACCATCTCGGATATACCGATCAGCCAGGCAGTGCCCAGAAAAGCATACGAAACCGTCGCAGTCTTCTTGCAAAGAACCACAACCCTGTTCGTCTGTGCCATCGAGGCAGTCTTGTACTCTGTCACAGCGGTTTTGTAGAGGCACGCACTGGCCACGAAAACAACGGAACTGGTTCGGGTCACAGGGAGGGTGCCGACAGTATTTCTCATCTGATTCATCGGGGCAGTCCGGGTAGAAGTCACAAAATTTGGAGACAGGGATACACTGTCCGTTGTCGCAAGGAAATCCGTGGAGTCCACATTCGCTACCCAGTTTAGATAGTTCGCTGTTCTGTGTGACATGCAAGTCACGACAACCTGATTCGTCATCCCCGTTGATACAGTCTCTTACACCGTCACATTTGTGGTGTTTCAAAATACACGTGCCGTCGGAACACTCGTGGAAGAATTCGGATGCTTTACAATTTATGTCCAAACTATTGGTCAGGTCTCTCTCACAGAGAGCAAATTTGATGCTGTCCAAGAAGATATCCTCACCTGCAATGTTTGGCAGGGTGCAATTAATAATTTCCCACGCTCGTCGGCTCCTGAAATGCATAAAGAAACGGCGTGTTCGTATGATTTTGCATAGTAATCGTTGAAGCATATGCAGAAGCACATGATCAAACGTGCAAAGGGTTTGTGGCTGCATAAGTTGGTTTATACTGTAAAAAGTTACTCTTCAAGAGATACGATACTTGTAACTAAGGGAAAAATGCCTGCAAATTTCACAAATTTACCTATTGTCACCATGGTATACGTTATCCAGAATTGTACAAAAAATTGCGATCTATAAACCTGTTTAAATCTAAATTTCTAATTTCTACCGTTACGAATGAAATTTATTCCGAATTTAGTGCTTTAGAAATACAGTCCGCAAATAATATAACTTCTTTATTAAGTGTTAGCAGTCAATGCTAAAGGAGCACCATAGTCGGTACAAATAACCAGCTTCCAATATATATATATAGCCCTTCAAAACCCTTTCCACGCCGTTTGCTCAGTCTGCGTCCCTGTGAGGGGAGACAGAGAGAGAGGATAGGAAAAAGATAGAGAAAGGAGGGAGAGAGGGGGGTAAAAGGTGGGGCGAAAGGGAGATTTTCACCAAAACCGGGACACTTTGGTGTGCAAATATTTAATCATTAGCTTAATTAGGTGGAAACAACCCCTTACCACTACTAACCGCTTCTTGTACTTAAGAATTTTATGGTCGAAAAAATTACGAAGAATGAAATCGGAAGAGATAGGAATTCATACCTTTGGCCAAAGTCGGCGTACTCTTCGTGCAGGATATGAGAAAAGTACGCAACAGAAGTGCCATATATGCAGGTAGAGTTAGCATAGTCATAGTCGGGTTCCGCAATCACCGTGGTCTTATCTGTTGGCAACCGGGAAGCTAACAAGATGTTTGCAAGCAACTGTCCACGTGCCTTGTCAATAACACCAAATTGCCAGCCATGTTTGTGACAAAGTTCTCGCGCCAATCTCTCGGCCTCCAAATATGTCTTTCTGCGCTCTTCTGGTTCAATATTTACGAAAATGTCACTGGACCTGGTCCAAGTGAACCCGCTTTCCTTAATAGTCAAGGTCATGTTAACCAATCCGTAGCAACGTCTGTCAATCAACCACCACGTTTCGGGACAGGTCCTTGACGACAACACTGCCTTGAGGGAGGTCGTGTCTCCTTCTAATTTTACCCCAACAGTAGGGGTAGATTCCGTTAGGTTTGAATTGACCACTTCAGTACCATTTTTCTTTTCAGTCAATGAGAGCATGCACAGAGCGCTGGTGTGATTTATGGGAAGATAGCACGGAATTTGGACCCAATTTGAAGACAGGCGCGGAGACGTGAAAACCATCATGGTGCATCTCCGGCCTTCTTCAAACAAGGGTTGCCTGATGTTTGGATCGAAGAAGGTACGCGTCGTGGAGTCTAGCTGCAACATGGCTAACTTTCCTTCAAAGTGGGGTTTAGATTTTTCTGGATCGTACCAATCTGTAACCCCGGTTGTTCCATCGGGCCACATAGTTGAATGATCCTAAAAACAAATTTTCACTTATTAAATATTGGAATTCGTATCGGTTAAGGAAAATGCCATCTCTAAGTCATGGATGTGCTACAACGGCAATATTTTCAAATACATGTTTTAAGTCTTTAATAAAGGAGAACGGAGAAAGTAAGATTGTGCTGAAAATGTCGTGAAGCTGGCTGCTCATATTTAGCTTGAGGAACACGGGAGTGGGGCCGTCAGTGCGCAGTAGGAACGGATTCTTCGCCGGCATGGTAAAATAACAACTTTTTATATTGCATTTTCAGCAGAGAATACATTTTTGGCAGGGCACAACTGAATGAATCGCATAGGGACATTGAAACGATATTTGTCAGCATGACAATAAATCAACCGTCTGGACACACAATGGCGGTGGCATGTATTCATTGTCTCAAATGACAAAGGGCTAGAATGATTAACATTGCAAACCCCACATGTATTTTTTTTCTCTAAATCGAGTCCTTAGTGGTAATTTATTACAGTTGGACTCCCCAGAAGAGTGTATCAAATGATAAACATTTGTGATTCTTGTAGTTGATTGATCGGGTTTCAGTCCCCCACAAAATTATTGATCATTAGTACCGGAGCTAGATGAAATTTGGCAAGCTGGGAAATGTCGTCACCAATTATCACTGCACGCAATTTGATGAGAAAATCCACAATTAAACGAATACAGTATTCTTTAAACATTGCCAATGGGACTTACCCATGTAAATTTTAGTATAAGGTAAGGAAGAGTCACTTGTTTCTCGAGCTTCGATTTTTAGATAAATGTTTTTAAGGTTTCTGATAATAAAGCGTTTAACATTATAACGTTTTCCATTTACATTTGCACTTTGCTGTTGGAATTGAACACCAGAGACGGGTACACACTCCTGTTTTCAAGTACATGTCTCAAATACTGTTTTTTGTCTATTTCTTACTGTCTTTTAACTGGAAACAGGGTTATAATTTATGCAAATATGTCTATTCTGCCATCACAGAAAATGAAATGTATTAAACAATGCTCTGTCCACGAGCCCGATATACACGACAGCATACCGTGCTAGTCTACTTACATTCCCACTGCGGAGTCCGATGTACACCAGGGAGCGTCTTCTGATAAAGAGGTCGGATATCCAAACCCTCGCCAATGCGTTCTTCACATAATCGAGGTCAGCGTTGTCGTGAAACATCCCAAGGAAACCACCCTTTTGCGAACACTGATCTTTTGCCTGTGCCCATGACATCTTGTCATCGGAGAAATGAAGATTGTAGCAGTTTCCTCGATATTCGATTCCACCGAATTTACTGTTTGTGCAATTTGTCGTTTCTGCCATGCTGCTTGCGAAGCCGTCCGTTATATCTAAGGCATATTTCGTGAAGGCTCCACTCATTGCAGTCAAATCGTTGTCGTCATTTGGTCGGTAAAATTCGAAAAGAAATCTGTAATTTGAAATGCTGGTCCAAACGAATGGGTCCTGTGTCCCAAAAACATAAGATATCATACAGTCACCACTTGGGTCATCACAGGGATAGTACTCTTTGATACCATACATTGCCTTTTTACTGGTGAAACAATGTTGAGTTGTATCATCAAAAGAAATAGTATAGGCCAAAAAATGTTCACGGTCAGAAACACTTTTGAATAGAGTTCCGAATGCCTTTTGTGACAAGATCTTGGATCCATTTTTCGCCGAAGGAACGGTGCAATGAGTATTTAAAATACCGCATGTTTTAAAGAAATGAGTAAGGTACGAATGGCTAAAACAGTCGTCATACAAATTTTTATAAGAAACGGCAATTTTAAAATTAAATGTTTCGAATGCAACAAAATCTGCCAACAAAACTCGGAAGCGAATGGTTTGGTTGGATCCTGGGAAAGAGTAATACATACTGGTCTCAAAGTCATCAGTCACATAAGCTTCAGTCCGTTGGTAAGGTTGGATAAATGGTATATCAATGATGTGATCGGGACGCCAAACTATTAATCGAACTTGAACCTTACTAAGCAGCCAATAAGATGTGAAGGTAACAGTAAAGGGGTTGCTTGTTACTGCATCCGATGAAATAGTTATATCGAAATCATCAATCGTGTCTGTTGGCGCCTGAAGACTTAGGTCATACACAAACAAGAACCTCCGATAATATGAATCTTTTAATGTCAGTTTCTCTGTCAGGAAAATATTGACCTCTGCTTTTTTCCTTGTGAAGTTTCTTCCATAACTTCCGTTGTTGAACTGACCTTTAATCACTTTAGAATAACCAAACTCCGATGCGTTTAGATTAAAATCAAGGTAAGGATGAAATAGCACATCCTGCATAGGTTCGTGGTATTTTCGGAATGTTATCAGTCCATAAAAAATAGCATTTCCATTGGTCATCCCATCGAAAAGTCCGCCGACAGAGTACGATACAACATATAAAGATTGGTAAGGCATATTTATTCCCCGAAAGTGTGTACACAAGGGTCCGATCGTCAAAGAAGCATTGTCTCCCCACCCGTCTATAAACAGGAGCAAGCCAGCATAGGGGCACTGTCCTGCCTGTGGCATAAGCACTACGGGTCTGTCATCTACAAGGCTATCAGACCTGTCAATATACGTGACGACCATTCCAGAGCGATGCGACACGTATGTTAACTCACCGCGCCCACTCTCAAACCAATCAACATGGTAGTGCAAGTATTCGGAAGCACGGCTGACGTACTCCAGTTGGAGCATGTTAGCTCTTTGTTGAATACAATGGGAGCTCCATGGGCTTGAGGTCTGGCCACACGGCTGCATCCAGTTTGAGGCAAAAGTTGCCGAAAACAACATAGATGCGACGGACCTGCTTTGCTCAAGGATGACATACAGCTGATGGGTTCTGGCGGTGGTGTTTCCTATGGTTTGGACAGAGTCTGACGTGAGATGAATTATTTGCTTTGCTCTTTCGGATGGTCCGTCAAAAATGCGTACAGCACTTGCCGAGTCGTTTGTCGTTGCATACAACACCCAGGCCATGTTGAGAACCTTTCCTATATCTGTCTTAATGTAAAAGTGATGATAAAAATGTGACTGTGACACGAATGTAACGGTATCAAAAGAATGTTCCAATATACCGGTTTTGTTGATATAAATCGAGTTCATTGTAGCCTTCACAGGTTTCCAAGCACTAGATGACAGAGCTGTGAAAAATGCGCTAAATCCCAGCTGGTGTTCATGNCGATATTCGATTCCACCGAATTTACTGTTTGTGCAATTTGTCGTTTCTGCCATGCTGCTTGCGAAGCCGTCCGTTATATCTAAGGCATATTTCGTGAAGGCTCCACTCATTGCAGTCAAATCGTTGTCGTCATTTGGTCGGTAAAATTCGAAAAGAAATCTGTAATTTGAAATGCTGGTCCAAACGAATGGGTCCTGTGTCCCAAAAACATAAGATATCATACAGTCACCACTTGGGTCATCACAGGGATAGTACTCTTTGATACCATACATTGCCTTTTTACTGGTGAAACAATGTTGAGTTGTATCATCAAAAGAAATAGTATAGGCCAAAAAATGTTCACGGTCAGAAACACTTTTGAATAGAGTTCCGAATGCCTTTTGTGACAAGATCTTGGATCCATTTTTCGCCGAAGGAACGGTGCAATGAGTATTTAAAATACCGCATGTTTTAAAGAAATGAGTAAGGTACGAATGGCTAAAACAGTCGTCATACAAATTTTTATAAGAAACGGCAATTTTAAAATTAAATGTTTCGAATGCAACAAAATCTGCCAACAAAACTCGGAAGCGAATGGTTTGGTTGGATCCTGGGAAAGAGTAATACATACTGGTCTCAAAGTCATCAGTCACATAAGCTTCAGTCCGTTGGTAAGGTTGGATAAATGGTATATCAATGATGTGATCGGGACGCCAAACTATTAATCGAACTTGAACCTTACTAAGCAGCCAATAAGATGTGAAGGTAACAGTAAAGGGGTTGCTTGTTACTGCATCCGATGAAATAGTTATATCGAAATCATCAATCGTGTCTGTTGGCGCCTGAAGACTTAGGTCATACACAAACAAGAACCTCCGATAATATGAATCTTTTAATGTCAGTTTCTCTGTCAGGAAAATATTGACCTCTGCTTTTTTCCTTGTGAAGTTTCTTCCATAACTTCCGTTGTTGAACTGACCTTTAATCACTTTAGAATAACCAAACTCCGATGCGTTTAGATTAAAATCAAGGTAAGGATGAAATAGCACATCCTGCATAGGTTCGTGGTATTTTCGGAATGTTATCAGTCCATAAAAAATAGCATTTCCATTGGTCATCCCATCGAAAAGTCCGCCGACAGAGTACGATACAACATATAAAGATTGGTAAGGCATATTTATTCCCCGAAAGTGTGTACACAAGGGTCCGATCGTCAAAGAAGCATTGTCTCCCCACCCGTCTATAAACAGGAGCAAGCCAGCATAGGGGCACTGTCCTGCCTGTGGCATAAGCACTACGGGTCTGTCATCTACAAGGCTATCAGACCTGTCAATATACGTGACGACCATTCCAGAGCGATGCGACACGTATGTTAACTCACCGCGCCCACTCTCAAACCAATCAACATGGTAGTGCAAGTATTCGGAAGCACGGCTGACGTACTCCAGTTGGAGCATGTTAGCTCTTTGTTGAATACAATGGGAGCTCCATGGGCTTGAGGTCTGGCCACACGGCTGCNAGGTTCGTGGTATTGTCGGAATGTTATCAGTCCATAAAAAATAGCATTTCCATTGGTCATCCCATCGAAAAGTCCGCCGACAGAGTAGGATACAACATATAAAGATTGGTAAGGCATATTTATTCCCCGAAAGTGTGTACACAAGGGTCCGATCGTCAAAGAAGCATTGTCTCCCCACCCGTCTATAAACAGGAGCAAGCCAGCATAGGGGCACTGTCCTGCCTGTGGCATAAGCACTACGGGTCTGTCATCTACAAGGCTATCAGACCTGTCAATATACGTGACGACCATTCCAGAGCGATGTGACACGTATGTTAACTCACCGCGCCCACTCTCAAACCAATCAACATGGTAGTGCAAGTATTCGGAAGCACGGCTGACGTACTCCAGTTGGAGCATGTTAGCTCTTTGTTGAATACAATGGGAGCTCCATGGGCTTGAGGTCTGGCCACACGGCTGCATCCAGTTTGAGGCAAAAGTTGCCGAAAACAACATAGCTGCGACGGACCTGCTTTGCTCAAGGATGACATACAGCTGATGGGTTCTGGCGGTGGTGTTTCCTGTGGTTTGGAAAGAGTATGACGTGAGATGAACTAATAGTTGTGCTCTTTCGGATGGTCCGTCAAAAATGCGTACAGCACTTGCCAAGTCATTTGTCGTTGCATACAACACCCAGGCCATGTTGAGAACCTTTCCTATATCTGTCTTAATGTAAAAGTGATGATAAAAATGTGACTGTGACACGAATGTAACGGTATCAAAAGAATGTTCCAATATACCGGTTTTGTTGATATAAATCGAGTTCATTGTAGCCTTCACAGGTTTCCAAGCACTAGATGACAGAGCTGTGAAAAATGCGCTAAATCCCAGCTGGTGTTCATGTCGGTCATCGGTCTTATATTCGACTGTCATAAAAGAAGTCGACGAATAGGAATGCCAAGGAAATAAACTGCCACAAAACCTCCCAATTGATGCACTTTCTGTAGTATTCCCGTCGTATATTTCTAAATAATCATATGGACAATCCTCGTGAAAAACCAAGTTGAAAATTTCGAATGTGAGGTTAACTATGTAGCTCTTAGGAACCTCTATATGCCATAGGCAGAATTCATTGGGAAAGTATTCCCCACCTATGGTTCTTTGAGGACTGAATAATCGTCCGCAAGGAGACGTGAAGTGCTTCCACGACCTGCAACCAGAATCTCCATGCCCAACATTACAAAATTCCACCATACATTGACCCAAACTGTTCAGATTTTCCCCTGTATACTGCCCATCACCAGAAAAATGGGTTTTGAGGCAGTCTGAAACAACTGTCGTGAACACTTCGGCGCTGTACAAACCGATACTTCTATTAGCTTTGGAGTTCTCCAAGCGTCCGTCCTCCTCTGACACCGTGTCAATCGTTCTGTAAGTTGTATCGACGCTACTCATCCCTTTTACTGGGACCATTCCATCTGTGACAACACCCAGGAGTACAATTAAAACGTCTACGCGAAACTGTAAAAACCGCCACGAAGCCATGGTTTCTGAAATAAATGCATGGTTGACGTTATTTACCAAAAAGGAATGAAAAAACACAGATGGTTGTGTGCCTTTTCTAGTCGGTAATACCTTTGAATTGCCAAGTGGCCAGTATTCTCATCTACTTTTAGTTCAGAAAAGTGATCTCTGTGATTTAAGTCTCTCATCTATGTATATATACACGTACTTTCTGAAATGATAATTTGTCTATGGTTGTCTATGTTGGTATGGTTTAAAGACTTTCATTGGGCTTTGATTCCATAAATTTGTGGTCAAACCCAATATTCACACGTAAAACCGTGTGGTAAACAGCTGAAGCGTTCAGTTTTAAAGTCAAAATGCTATAGAATAAGGTCGTCTGATTACGATTACCCCATGGAAGGAAGATAAATTTACTATGCGCATGAACTCGCCTCAATCACAGCGGTTATGTGCGGGACAACTGAAAAACTAGATTCGCTTTCTAGTGTGAGGTGATTGCAATCACACGGCGCACTGAGAAGGGTCGGACAAAAATATACAATAATAGATTGACAACACCCCAATATTAGAGGTAACAAAGAAACACAGCAACAATAAAAGAGAACTCCTGGCGCTCAGGATGAATGGTAACTAGCAATTAATCTTGTCATTTAAAATATCATGCGAACTGTACAGACTTCATATATACCTGATCTCATCAACTATGACAGGAGCAAGCTGAGGCAAACAGCTTCTTAAGTTTCCTCACCATAGACGGTCAACAGCCATTTCTTGATTGAACGCTCTTTGAAATATACACGTATATATATGTTTATTCCAAGACCAGGGGCAGGTGTCTCATACCAAATTGTCCATTATCAACGATTACAAAAGCTCTATACAGTATTACAGAGATGCCCGGTGGCCGTTTCTTGACAAAGCGCTAATTAAGTTTTTTTTTTTTTGCGCAAATAGCCGCGTGCCCTCTCTCTCACGACAGCACTTTGATCTATGTTTTTTCTTAAAGGGACTGCTTTAATGAGTTGAGAGGTTGCTTCAGGCAAAAGTGTATTTGCATGAACACATTTCCTGTCCATTTCAGTATAATGTTAAACGCTTTCTAGGTGGACTGAGGTATGTCCCCATCTCTTTAAGATATGCAGACTTTCGAATCTGGGTTTATTCACATATTCTGATTGCAACTGAACTTTAATCCTGACGTTACAGATCCCAGAAAAATGGTTACAGCAGGCCCGGCCTTTAAACTTCCCCACCTTTCGATGTACACTTTCTCACCCACCCATCCCCCCAAAAGACCTATCACGAAACGAGATAAACCCAGTAATTTCCCATCTTTTTATCGTCCTTAGCTAATTATGGTTCTGTTTTAAATATGCGAAGTGTGTTTCTATGCATGTGCTTACATACCATTTAAAAAATCCTTGAATCCGTTAGGTTTTCAAATACCATTTGATTATTCTTGTACCATATATGATACTTAACACATATCGAAGAAAAACAGATGTGATGGAATTTCATGTGTGCATCAACATGCCTTTTCGTTCAATGTACACGTAATGCGGTCTTTGGTCGGTAACAGGTGCCTCAGTTTCTCAGTAACTGTGGCCATTATCATTGATTACAAGTGCAGTCAATCTCTTCTCCAAATTCAATTTATGTGCGTGTCTTATGCAGGACAACTTCACATCTTATATCTATAGTTGTGCATAAAGTTATATGACAGAATGGCTTTTTTAAGTAACAAAACCTTATAGTAACATTAATTATTCCGTAGAAACCTAACAGCGGGGTCTATCTTGGTCTTTTGTCAATTTAACTGATACACAATGTACCTGACCGGTAATTTTGAATCATTCATAAGCAATTCAAAATATCTGCACTCTTACTAAAATGATGTGATATTTTGACAGAATCAAAATAAAGACAAAAAACATAATTAACCATCTCAGTAGTGTTTTAATCATAATTTTATGTTCTTTCTTCAGATTTTTGTACATGTGAAGATTTTTTTCCTTTGGTTACCATGTGGTCGTCAATTACAAAGTTGGTTATTTATTGACAATAATACGTCGTGTTCAAGGAAGTATGGATTGAGAAAAGAATGCCAAGTTCATCAAAAGGCAATGCTAATGGCTGCATTACAGAGGTGGTATCTCGTGAAATTGCCACGAACCCGGGTGACGCCATCTTTTTTTCCAGGCATTGGCACAATCCAGTTGATGTGTGCTTGGCTGAGCTATAAGACCACCCCTAGAGAAATACCTGTCTCAGCTCTTTCATTTTCTGAGCCTCTATCCTCCTTAAAGCACGGTCCAGATCATCCCTACAATGCTCCATGGAATTAAGATATACAGAAAATTTGCCAATCTAGTTGCTTTATGTTCTTGTCATTAAAGAATTGTTTTGATCTGCGAGCACGTTAAGGTGGGCAGCAGCAATGCCAAGCTGGAAGAGAAAGGTACCATCAAATCGGCCAAAGCATGTGACAACGTTTCATTTCATTTACAAGAACGTCCATGTGGACGTCGGCATTGCATTCCTAATCCAGTGCAGCCAAACGCTACCTAGAACTCGTTTGGTCCTATACATTCTTTTTACAGCGTCCTGTCTGTCGTGAGAAATAATATTGTTTGTCAATCGTCCCTCATCCCAACGAAAGAAAAATAACAATTTGAGCTTCAATAACTAGATATTTTTGCCGAGACGCACTTGCCTCGAATGCCTTAATTCAAGTAACAAGCCTCTCCTTGTGTTCCTTTAAATTTCCTTCTTTTAAAATTCAGAAATAAACTTCCCTTCTCTTTAAAAAGTTAAGCTTTTTCAGTTTACAGTGTCTTTATTTTGTATTTGATATTTCAATCGAATGAAATGCACCGATCATGATGTGCGCAGCAGGTGAACATGCACTTTACTAAGGAAATATGGAATGGCTTGCAGACACGCCTGTTATTGAAGAGTGATTCCGTCTCACTGAGATTTATGAGGACATAAACACAGAGTACACAGTGTTTGTGAACTCGCCTCAGAGACAGCGGGCGTATGCAGGACAACCGAGGGACTAAATTGGCTTTCTACTGTGAGGTGATCGGAATCAGATGGTGCACTGAGAAGGGTTGCACGATGATATGCATACCAGAATATATTGAAAACACCCAGTTTTTGAGGTCACAAGAAACACATGACAATAATAAAAGAGAACCTCTAACGCTTTGGTGAATGATAACTAGCATTTAATCCTGTCATTTAAAATATCATGCAAATTGTACAGAATTTATATATTCCTGATTTCATCCAGCACTTTTGACAGGAGCACGCTGAAGCAAACGTCTTCTAAAGTTTCCTCACCATAAAAAGGTTAACAGACATACATGTATCTTGATTGAACACTTTTTGGAATATACACGTATATATATGTTTTTTCCGAATCCAGTAGCAGGTGTTTTGCACCAAATTGTCCATTATCAAAGATAAGAAAAACTCTATACAGTATTACATAGATGCCCGGTGGCATCTTGACGAAGCGCTAATTGTGTTTTGCGAAAATAGCCGCATATCATCCTTTCTCTCACGACAGCACTTTGATGTTTGAGTACATAAGTGACTTTTTCTTGCTACTTTTTTTCTTAAAGGGCCTGAAATGTACGTATCACAATATAATCCTGATTAAAATACCTAATAGCCGCACTGGCGTGTTCAACTTTAGTGAGTTGCTTCAGGTTGCTTCAGGCAAAAGAGCATTTGCATGCATCCATTTCCTGTCCTTTTAAGTATAATCTTAAATGCTTTCTATTATGTATGCCACAGCAAGTATAGATCTGAGTATCATCAGCGTACATGGGGTACTCATACATGTACATCAATGCCGATAAATGTGAAAAGATATATTCATTTCAATCATATTTTATTTTATATTTTCTCAACAGTTATGGCAACAGCCCGTATTGTTCTGGTTGACAATATTTTAAGTCCTAAAGTTTTGGTGTTTTTCTCATAAATGACTATCAATACTTTATTGTTGTATGTGCCAGATCGCTGGCATTATTATCGCCATTTCTGTGGTGCTGAAGATTAAGCACGCGCAAGTGCGCGCGCACACACACACACTAAAACAATATGCTAAGTTACAGAATGCAGCAGAGAAGATAATTTCTGTACTCCTCTAGATGGCGCTACAGGTTTGTCAAACCTGGCTAAAACTGCTCAGATTGCAGCATGCGAGAGACCATATAAGGATAGCCAGTGACCCACATAATGCAATTTTATTTTTGGGTGTGTAAGGGTCTGAAGCTTAATTTTATTAATTTAATCTAGTTTATTTTGAAATATACAGGAAACAAAAGCTTTCTGTGCATTACTATTTTAGTACATTGTTAATCAAATTTTGTGTTTTAAATTATGGTTACTGCTAAATAGTAAGGGCGGTTTCCTAGCTTTTCCTGCCTCCTACCCTAATGGACCATTTGAAACCTGAACCCTTGGAAGAGATGTCACTTGTTTTTCAGTTCTGAGTGACCAAGGTGTGGATGCGAGGCGATCAGGATACTAAGTGTATGGATATTTCAGGTTTAACCGATTCAACGAAACGTTCTAAGGCAGGTTTTAGGTATTTGTCGATAACTTATCTTTGATGCATTTTAAAAAATGGGTTTGACGCCTGCATGTTGAACACTGGGTCAATATTTCCCCCACGTGACATTTTTGTCCTCCATGCTTCCTTTATTTCATCACGTATCTCATGGCAGTGAAAAATGAAATTGTGCCTCATGTTAACTACAGAGAATTTTAAACTACATCGGTAGAAATAGTAGTGGCAGTATTTTTTACATGCGAATAGTCTAGATGGGGAAAATTCTGTGCAATGTCTCTTTTAAAATTTTGGCTGTTGACTTAAGTGAGTGCATGGTTTGTAATGAAATTGTGTCATAATTTTAGTACAGCAAAATAGTCACAATTGAAAATTAATAACAGGATAAAGATTTAGTGTTTATATATACTCTAATTTCTTATTTTGGCATGTTTTCACAAATAACACCATAAAATTTAATATTTCGATTCATTGGAGTATGTGATCTAGTATTAAAATAGTAACACTGCTTTCTGCGTGACTGATTATGAAATCAGCCATGTTCAAGGCATAAGGGGCGAATTGCTAACGCTAATTTACAAATAATGCTTGAACATAATTTTATTTCTTATTTATGGCTTATGCCAATATCATGTTGTCTAATCAAAAACGCTCTGTCTAAAGGAATATGCCATGAATTTTTTACCTCCAAAATGTAAAGCTTATTGTAAAGAATCAAAACGAGGCATATTTAACACTGCGTAGTCACAAGTAACAAAACTTGTTTTATATTGCCAAAGAATAAAACCGCCTCTTATGCCTTAAAACATGATTTACTATAACTATCAGTCCGCGTTTGCCTCCGTGACGTTCGTAAAACTACTCGCGGTATTCTTCAGCAAGGCAGCAAGTTGTGACTAGGCGTTTATTTCAATGAAAATGTAATGTCCAAAAACGAAAAAACTTTTTTCATTTTCACAAATGAAGCTCAATTTGACCTTTTCATCAAAAGGCGCAAAGCAAGGTACCTTGAAAACTGTGTTCACATAATTTTGCACATTTGGTCATTTATGTTACTTATGTCCTTTAAAATGCTTTGAAGGAAATAAATAATACTGAAGCACTCTTAAGTTATTGATCTAGCAAGTAATACATAATTAAAACGCAAATTGTTTAATGCTTAGTTGACAAAATTCTATCAAAAGACTAGGAATTTTCACATTTTTTTTATTTTCAATCGTCACTCGGAACTTAGCATTTACAATTTTTTACTTGCTTCGAACTCCTGGAATTAAATTATTAATTTTGAAGGCATGCTTTGCGGCTTGGGCCTTGAATAAAGCAAAAAAGGAAAACTTATGGAAATTTCAGCAATTTTCCCTTTAGATTTACTTTATCCAAAACTATCGAAAACTACGATCTGAAAACCCCGTTTGGGGTTACAAATTTCTATAATTCAATGGCCACCTGTGAAAGCCACAAGTCTTTATCTCCATAGCGAGGGTGACTTAAAATCTACGTACTGAAAACTCGGATCTTTCTAAAATTTTCAAGAACATGGATATATTGAACGATTTTTGTAATCTAAATTTGTTCATCTGGATTGTAATCTTAATATTTAATTAATATAATTAACTTGTATTTGTGGTATTAATTTGTTGAACAGGCCTCCGTATCTCGAAAGGCTCGCTATGTTGCGCACGTGCGCAAGTGTCTCGATTCCATGGCCCCGTATNGCCCAGATCTCACTTTTGCATACAGATGAAGGGAACGGTCATGTGATCCAAAGTTTACCACTTTCAAAGTTTTGCTGCTTTTGAACAATTCTATCTCCGCAGGATCTTCTGTATATCGGCAGCAGATGCAGAAGCGATGCTTATGTTCTCGTATGAGAACATTATTTTATGTTCAGAAAGTTACAAACCATTTGTTACAAAATTTTGGATTTTGAAATATAAATGCAAGGTGGTATAAGTGATACCATACTTTGTCCCTCCATTTTGCTTAGGTTTGCTAATTACATATGTCGCAATTGCTTAAATGCTTTTTTAATAATCAATTTCTGCAGGGGATTATTTTTTTCACATTCCTCATTGAAGTGTATCTCTTATAGACTATTTGAACTTATCAGTTACTGGTAAATGTTGAAATTTATTTCACAAACGGCTTGTGGTAATTTTTTTCAAAACATAGAAAATGTTTTTCCTTCCAAGCAATAATTGTCGGAAAAGCCATATCCTGAAATAAATTCACAGAACCTTTTGGTTAAAATGAAACAAAAACAATGGCAGAGACATATATGGTTTTTTTGGAAAGGTGTTAAATTTTGAAATTCTTGGCAATCTTCGAATTTTTCCTACCATTGTGTGGAGGGTTAAACAAGTACTACCAGTAGATCTGCCGTTGTTTTTGTTAAAAATGAAATTGAAAAATCTGATTTTCATTCTTATCTGAAATAATTTGTTTAATATTAAAACATGATCAAACATTAGTCAAGTAGTCCATTAGATAGTTTATTTATAAAATCAAACTTGAGTGAGTCTTAATGCAGATATCAACATTTTTGTTAAATATATGGATATTCAAAACTTAAAATGACTTAAATATTTTTAAATATGTCTCACCAATATGATAATACGTCAGTGGAAGTTTATATTGCTCCAAATAAAATACTTGACAATTATTTGCAAAATAGCTTAGCGTTTTCATTAACCCAGTGAAACTCTAAGGGTCGGGGTTCGATTCGGGTACTTGGAACATGTTATGATCTTTTCTAGAAAGGCTTTTAAAAATTCCCTTTAGTTACTATAAAAGAAAAGTCTACCAGGGGTGGGCACACTTAGGGGAGTGGATAGCACTCACGACTCGGTCCCAGCAAGGCCCGTGTTCGAAACCTGGGGCCTCTAGGTATCAGCTAACTACCTTTTGCAAAAAATACAAATCCAAATGAGTTATTTAAGAGACAAGAGTCCCACGACCGTAGTAAAATACGTTGAGTCAGTACTAGTAGCTTGCGGAAAGACGGAAGAACAGTAAGCGGGAGATATAGGGCTCGAGGTGAGCCAGGGAAGTGTTTTTGCAAGTTTTTAGCACTTTTAAATTTATTATTGTCAAAATTAAATACTTACATTATTAAAATAATAAAAATATAACATTTTGTGCACAAAACTTTATTAAGTAAAATCTGACAAACAAACAAACAAAGACAGTACACATCTGTAAATAAAACAAGTCGAAGATTTTATACATTTTAAACATTATTACTTAAAGACGGAAGCCTTTGATTTATGAAAAATAATTTCACGATCGTAACATTTGAAAGACAAGAATTGATCATAGTCAAAATGTATTTTTTCACAAATATAACTTAGCAAATTTTTGTCAAAGGTGACATAAGTGCCTTGTCTTCTTTGAATTCCACCAAAAACATTTCCGTCCAAATAAAGAGGTTGTAACAATGTAAAAAAAAATGCAAATAATCTGCGGTAAGCAGGTAAGCATCATTCGTGCACCAACGCACACGCAAGGCCACCTTGTCGTACGTCGTCTTGTTGATGTTTGCACACCAAATTGAACAGTAGCCAAAATGTCTTCATGTTTGTAAGATTCCTGGTTGTTTTGCCACTCTAAAACTTTTAAAACTGTTTTCTTTGCAATAAATCTGAAAATAGATAACATATATGGCGTAATTGTGGATGAAAATTTACATTTGCAAAGCATGGGAATTTGGAGCGACATAAAGACATGGACGGTTTACAAGATTATCCAAGTACTAACCAAACTCAGAATAATATACAAACAAAACTGAAAAGGTTACGCAAAAATTAGTGTAAAGTGACTTTTCACATTCACTTAAAATTAACTCTGGTTCTCGGTGTTCAGTGATGACAATAAGCACAACACAACACAGGCATGCAGGACTGATATCTTACCAAGCCTGCCTTTCTCAATCACCCCTTGCTCCCGAAAAAATTAAAATGTATAAAAATACAGAACAAATTTAATTAGAAAGCAGCTCCTCTGCAAATTTTAGGCATGTTTTTCGCTTCAAAAATTCAAACCAATCAAAGTATTAAGGTTTACACACATTTTAGTAGAATATCGAATTTCCCATTTAGAGGAACAAAATACTTTGAAATAACATTTTCGGATGACAATTCCTTTTAATTCTTAAATAAATAACTGACCAAACTGTAAGAATGGACTTTAGTGTAACAGATAAAATAACAAATCCCATAATCAAATGTAAAAAATCTATAGATGTTGTTCAAGAATTATTAATCGTTCACCATCTTTTTGAGCAAATTTGAAAAATATTGACTGTCTAAAAATTCATTGAATCCTTTCAGAATACTCATTACCTCACGAAAATTGGGCTTTGCGACGACTCAAGTGATTTTGAAAATATGGAATGCAGAAGGTTATGATTAATATCAGTCCTACAGAAACATTCTAATGGGCAAACAATATCTAAATAAAGTCTATTTCCCGTTTTTGTTTTTCGACACTTCTGTTTTGTAATACAAGTCCTAAACGCCATATAAATGATCCCAATCCCGGAAAATTTTTGTCGTCAACTATAGGAACAGTTTTCTTATCATTTATGCAACAAAGGTCCTCATTCTACTACTGCAATATTAAATTAATTTTTATTTCGGATGACAATCTTTACCCCACCCAATGGTTTAACTTTGTTTCAGAAAACAGATATTTGGTCTCCACCCAGCTCTGAAAACACCGAGGACCAGAGGAAGTTTATTCACAGCCACAGTGCCATATTCACAATTGTTAAAAGATCATTATAGCACATGTACATGTAAACAATTCTGCAGTAACGTTGCACATTTTGCCCAATAAATAATGTTGGAATTTCTAAGGTGTAATACCTTCTATTAACAGCGTCTTTTGAAGATTTACAGCTCTTCCTCTTTTACGACTGAACACGCGATAAATATAATTAAAAGCTTCCTATATGCATTTTACGTAATAGGATTGCAATGTCTTTTCTTCCCGGAAGTCAACATCATTTAAAATGAATAAGAGTATGTCTTCAAGTTCACAAGGAAGTGTCAAGTTGCAGATTTGCCCACACATATTTTCAGTAACAAATTTTTTCTCTTCTTGGAAATTAATATATGTTATTTTAAAGCAACACTTTTATCTTTTTTATACAGACATTATTTCACTTAAATAAGAACTTCAAATCTAACATTTCAGGTTCGAAATGGGACGGGTATCAACCCCGACCCAAAAGTATACATAAATTACCCCTATAACAACAAGATCAGATAGAGCACTGTATTATGACATACAATTACCAAAAGAAGCAAACCAGCACCATGCGGTGAGGACGCTTAGTATGGATTTAATTTCTATGAGAAGTTTCATAAATAAAAAAGCTCATTTTGTTCGACTTTTAATTTGATACAGGTTTTGGATCAGAATATTACAACCAAAAGCAAACGCAACATTCCGCACTAAATGTCGTCCCTGCAAATTAACGAGCAGACAAACGTAGGAACAGGTGACAATCTTGGCATGGGTGTGGAGTTTTATGTGTCGAACACGACACGTGTCTCTGAGTAGGACGCTTCTGGTATCTTCGTAAACGGTACTTGGAGTCACTGGAATTAAAGGAATGAATTCTCATTCATGAAACAATGTACAAAGATCTGATAAAACAGTACATTGTCATTAAATTTTTATTACCGTTCTTGTCAGTATCCTTAATTAACAAATGGCAATAAAGCTTTAAAATTATACAAATATATATATCACATTGAACCCTTAAAGAAAACTAATGGTTTCAGAAACAAAAGGATGCCTAAAAGGCATTGATGGAAAGCTAAGAGAAAATATCCTTTACGTAACTAAGATATCCCCATGGTCATTATGCCTATAGAGCGCACCATTCCGGAAAATATCCTCAATGCAATACTAAGAAATGCTACAATATATTTTCTATAATCTATACAGAACTTACGAGATACTGCTGCAGGTTGTTTATGCACAAATGAAACACACATATTAAAACTGAGCAAAATAATTTTAAGAAATGGTCTTCATTTTTATTATATCAAGTTTCTTTTGTTTTGTTCTGAAAGAAAATATTCGGCACATTGTTTCATTAAATCACTTTTAGTAACCGTTAATTGCATATAACTAACTGAGCGAAATTCATAAAGAAAATCTACAACATGTTGTGAAAAAATCAGTTCAAGTTATTATCAATTACCTAGAATGTTTCATTGTAGGCAGCGATCGGAGGTCGTCAGCGCACGGCGGAGAGAGACCGTAATATTCAGCACAGCTTCCACGGTGAAGGCTTCCTGTGCGCCGCAGACGCTAGTCGCCTTTCCCTCCGTCCACTCCTGTTTTTCTCCTCAAAAACGACACTAGTTTCTGGTTACCAGAATCGTTTTTCGAAAAACGACAATGGTCTCTGGGCATCAGAATCGTTTTTGAAAAATTCAACAAAATTTATGCGTCAAACAACAAAGGGAGAATCCATCAGGATCGGGGGCCTTCCCCCTCCTCACCCTCATCCCACACTCCCCTCACCACACACAATCAAACAATTCTAGCAAATCAATGTAAGAAAAACGACGATTAGTCTTTAGTAGCCAGAATTGTTTATTATTATTACTATTTAATAAAACCAAACTTATTCCACCCTACAACAAGGCGAGACACACAGGGGCTAACCTGTGCGCTGAAGAGATCGATTGACCATAAAACCCTGCCCGGCGTCCGCTTTTAAGGCTGCCTGTGTCCCTTATGGACCTAACGGCGGCCTGTGCGTCGAAAACAATGATCGGCGGTCGTCTCGGTCTCCTCACACGGCGAGGGGAGACCGTAACGCCCTGCCCGCTTCCAC
>NW_019775813.1:532564-622909 GCF_001039355.2 Lingula anatina
TAATGCATTTTTGAACAGTTTTACACATCAATACACCATATATCATAACATATACAATGAATCTTATACATAAATTGAACATTTATGCTTTAAATCAAAAGGCCAAAGACCTAATCAGCTTTCCTTTGCTGATCTCACCAGCAAGTGGTTATGTCCAATTTGTAAAAAATATTGGGCTGACAAGGAGTGACATGGGCTATTCTATCACCCTCCCTGCTGCTTTAACCCAGCTAACATGGTACTCAACTGGCCTAATCAGTTGCCAACTCAGTTTTTTATCACCTCTACTTTTTATGGGGCTGTTCTACAAAATCTCCACCTCTAATATAGCGCACTGGAGTCATGTGCATCCTTATGAAAGAGCCTACTGTTTTAGTGACAGGATGAGAAAAATCATTTCCGACATAATGCCGCACAATCTGATTGACTGGTTGAAAAAATGGCCGACCCCTGGGTCGCCATGGAATTGGAGAAAAGTTAATCTGCGTCCGAAATTGTATGGAAGTTAACGTTGTGATTTGAACTTTTCCATGTCTATTATTAAGAAAAGATCATAACATCCTGCCAATTTTTTCCTTTGGAATGTTAGGTCATCTGATAAAAGTTTATCCATGACATACGTTTAGAGAATTGTATATCTTTTCTCGGGTTTTATTTTTGAACTGTTTGGCAGACTGTGAAGCCAGAACTCAATGGCTCCATATTGACCCCTATTAACTCCTCCATAGAAAAGTTTTGGGTGTCAATTTCAATTAACAAAGAGGCAGACAATTCTATTTGTGGTTTCTTAACTGCCAGATTTGGCAACATTGTCACTGAAGAGATAATGTGTAGGAAGTGTTCTACAAAGGGGAAGAATTCTGCTGCAAAACACCTGTTCGTTGCCAATGATGGGTAAATAAAAATAGATATTTTTTTCCCAAAAGGGAGAGTTGTGGAAAAGATTTTGATAGCTTAACAACAATCCAGTCACATATTGTACAGTGATATATGAAGTGAAGCACAAGAAATGTCACCTCATATTTAACCTCTTAATTCACAAAACCTAGGTCTTTTCTAACCATTTTCTTTCAGGTCAAATAAAAAACCTCTGCCTACAGAAGTGCGATTTTTCTTTTCAACCCCTTACTTGGGTTAAATCAAACATAAGATATGTTTCATCTTCATGGTTTGGACAAAAATAAAAAATCACTGAGCGAGATCCCCTATCCTTTACTTTTCCTCACCTCATATTCTAGTTCGTAACCAGGATCGTCATCGTACTGATCAAAGAAGTCCATCCCGTGGGCCATCTCAATGTCCGTGAGGCCAAGGTCGGCGCTGGGAGAGAAGGCCACTGGTTGGCGAGAAGAGGGCTGGTACAACCTGGAAATAAAACAAGAAACAAATAATTAATTTTATAATTGAACTTTTTATTCCCATCATCATCATCATCATCATCATCATTAGAGAGTTTCCGGTGCAGTTGGGATACGACGGCTAGATTGTTACGTATGTGCAAATGTATCTAGTAACGCGCTACTCTTTTCTCGTTCCGGTAAAGTTCCAGAATGCTGGCGCTTCCCGCCCCGCTCATTCCAATATAATTAACAATATACGGCCCCTTAGCCATCTATTTCCAAGGTGGAGATTCTTTTTTTATGAAAAAGGAGACATATATTACCCAAAAATTCAATTTTTTACGACAAATATGGCGGTTAGTAAGATCAACCCCCGACTACGTGCCTGATAAACCAAAACTAGCGACTCCTCTCGCTTAAAAAGTCGAAATTTGCATGAACGTACACTTGAACTATTGTAAAAAATTATATAAGGCATATAAATGAGCAAACATAACCTTTAATAACTAGTTTCAATAATCTTCCGCACTGGCTAGATAGGAGCGCTTGTATTCCGCAGACTAGATTGGACGACGGTATATGAATGCGGTGAACGTCACAAGTGCGCACATACCGATGACGTATTAATCTAGCCGGCGTATCTCACCGGCAACGGAAACTCTCTAATATCATCATCATCATCTTCTTCTTCTTCTTTATCATTGTGGGTAATAGGACAGATACTATGTTACTGTGGATGATATCTATTCATTGTCAGTGTTAGGAGAGCAGACTCCTCCCGCCCCCCCCCCCCCCCAACACAAGCACACGCACGCACGCACACACACACACACACTATTTCTTCTGCAATTTTTCTCTGACCATTGCTGCCCAATGTGACATTCAGGGTGTTAGAAAACAAAAACAAGACCATCTGTTAAGTATCTTACTTCACTGAGATCAGGTTCTGGTTCAGTCTAGACTTTGTGAAAAAACTGCCATGTTTTATACCTCTCTGTTAACAAGGGTATTTTGTGGCTTCAAAGACCCAGTAAACTGACACTGGACTTGTATTTAGATGTTACTCCTACTCTTTTCACATTCTTTATTAGTCAAATGGTCTACTTAACTGTGTGAAAGAAAATATTTTTCCCTAAAATCCATATTAAGAGCCTTTGCAGCCAGACACAGGCCTATCATGTACAAAAATGAGCCCAAATGTTTTAAATATATTATAACGGTACCCATACATAATTATTACTTGATTTGGTTTGGACGCTGCTTAGTAGTAATTTCCTGATAGTTTAATCAATACAGTTATGATGACTATGTATTAAGTCATTTCAATCTGTATGCCCCTATAATCACAGTAGAAGGAACCTCATTTAATTGCACTTCAGCTAATTTCTCTCCATTTTCCAACCAAATCAATTGATTCCAATTTCTTTTGTTAATTGAATTCTCTGTTTAATCCAATCAAAGTTAAATGAATTCCTCTTTCCTTACAGCCCACCTCTGCTTGCTTTTAACAGCCACCTTCATTATCCATCCCTGGGGCCCTCACACTGCACACCTAATGCCCTACATAGGTGTATCCACCACCTCACTTCCATCATACAGCAGCTGGGGCCTTAAGATGCCTAGCAGGTGCCCTGTGCCGTGTATGTTGTAGTTATGAAGACCACCAGTCCAGTCTAGACACTACAGAGGGGTCTGCAGGCAGAGATCAAAGGGGCGGCCCTCCTGGTCCACTAATACCTTAATGACCACTCAATGATTGCAGCCATTAACTTTCTATAAGATACAGAGTGGGCTCATTTCTTGTAAAATTATATAGGGGATTTGAAAATATAAAAGCTTAATGGATGCACACATAAGGGAGAAGTACAGTTAACTGTTTTGGAGTGGGCTTGGTATTAAAGAATAGAGGTTTCTGCCTGTCTGATTGAGCTAATTCATGGTCAGATGCATTATTACAGTCTATGTCACACTTAAACAGGAGGTGTCTAGTCCGAAACCACTGAAAAGATGGTGGTACTTCCATGATTCATATTCTATGGCTATTTTGTAGGTGGGTGGCTTTTCTAAATGTCCACCAGCATTGTCCATCCTGCGATCACCTGATTTGACCATACCTGGGCAGTTACCTCTTATTTGTACAACTGTTTATCTCCCCTCATGACCACATATGTGTCACAGTGTTTTCAAGTGGGGTTGGCGAGGGCATGTGAAGTCGGCTTCAAAGGGCTTTACCTTGATTATTGCCATTAATCCTCTTACGCAATAATTGAAATTGCGATGGTTATTGTTAAAATTCCTTTGAAGTTACCAGCTAATGTGGATTTTAGAGTACACCTCGAATGAAATACAACACACACACATTTGATATATGGGTCTGGGTGTTAAATTTGTTGTTAAAACAATATATCTTTAAAGTTTTTTGATGTGGGTATGTAATTATCTTGTAACTCACAAAAACTAGCATTAAAGAGAATAAATCCTCCCCTGCAACTGCCAACAAGTGGCTGCCCTATTGTTTTATTTTGGTGATAAATTATAGAAACCTTTGTTTTTTATTGGGGTGTTAACCTTATAATGTAGTGGCTTGCCAAATAAAACATTAAAATTAGTGGTAATGACCACAAATTGCTTTCCCTCTCAAAGGCTGGCCAAGGAATGACCTGTTGGGTTTTTTGCCCAAGTAAAAACAACCCAAGGGAACGTTGAAAGAGCTCCTGAAACACTGAAATCTGTAAATTAGCTTTGTTGGCTGCTAATACCTCTCCTTATTAAATCTAGATATTGTGACAACTTAAACTTTATTTCCACGAAATAACATTCTCAGAGGAAAGGAAGGCAGCTCTTGCCAAAATGTACAATAATGAAATAAAGAAATGAAGTCTTGCTGATTGCTTATTATCCTTCGATCTAAGGAATGGACAGTACTTAACAAAATGGATCGAGGACCAAGAAATACTGAGAAAGACAAGAAAATTAGCATGGTTTTCTAGCAATCAAGTTTCTTCTAGAGGTATGGCCCAGTCATGACCTGCATTGTATTGCAATATACAAACATTTTGACCCACACACCATTTCTGTGAATAAATAGCTGCAAGTTTCAGAAAGATTGTCTTGCAAAAAATATACATAATAAGCTTCATTGTCCACTCTTTATGAATTCTTCTTAATGGGTACTTCCTTAAACATCTTAAACTTCACGAAAAAGAAAATAGCCTTCGGAATATTAGGATTCCTGTAAAAATTTAAGCAAAACCAAAGACATAATCCCATTACAGTATGGAAACACTCCCAGTCTTCTTTGAACACCATCAGGCTATATATGGTGCTGAAGTAAGCTGATGGTACTACAGGTTTAACTTTTTCAGTTACAAAATCATAGGGGTGGGGGTGGGGGGGCGGTGCCTAAATAGAATCTTCACACTTGTTATTATGACAGAGATGTGGCACCAAAATACTTTTTAAAAACTTGAGTGACTGGTGAAAAATGTTCAGACTTGTGATATGATCATGTCAGCCAAGCATATATCCAAACAAGTATGTTAGAAGTACAACAAGAATAGTATGGTAAAGGGAACAACTATCCCGATACAGATGCGACCAAGTGTGTCAGAAATGTGGCACCAACTTCAGCATGAACATATGTCAACTGTGTGTGTCTACACCATACAAGACAAGCCTCATCATTATCTGACAATACAAGACAAGCCTAATCATCATCTGACTGCGCACACAGACACGCTAATGTCTTCTGCAAGAGACTAATGACAAAGGCACAAGGGCAATGACATGATTTCGTTACATCACAGAAGCCTCTCTGGCCAAGCTTCACAGGGCAGAGATGACCATCATTTCACCTGCTCATGCAAGGTGTCGTCTGCAGAACAATGTAAATCAGCTAGGGTTTATATGTTTCCAGTGGTTCTGATATTGGACAAGATGTTGAGAAAAAATACCACTCATTTTTTCCATATTTTCTTGACAGAGCTAATCTTTTTGTACCTAATATTATGTAATTAATAAACTGCATTTGGATTTAACTATGAAACACTCATCTACAATATCAAAAAATGTAAAGAGTTGAATTTCAAAATAATTTCATTATTTTCCTCTCCTTCTGAAGTATAGACAGCCTGATCACTTCAGCAGGCCAAGTACTTAGTAGTTTATTGCCTGCTAATATGTCTGCAGTTCAACCCCTCAGTGAAGAGGACTTGACTGGGCAACAATAAAAATTTATTGTGTCTAGGAATGTTCAGGAAAGTTAAGAGCAGTTAAAGCTTAGGTACTGAAAACAGTCCACAGTTTCTATATAAACCCAATTATAAGCCCCCCCCCCTCCCCCCCAACATACACACATCCTCCACCCCAATGTACACTCTACTCCAGTCAGCTAGTCTCTACTAATGGCCAGGTTCCTGTTCCACAAACTTCCTTCAAACCCCCTGATTCCCATATGTCAAAGTACCCCTAAGTGACGCTAATATGTCCTAATACACCCCTGGAGATGCTGGGAGGGCCTCCAGGGTCCTCTTTACTCAGGTAGAGCAGGTATTATTTTACATAACTGGAGACACAGATACTGGGGACGAGCTTCAAAGAAGGAACTGGACCAGGTAATTATAATTAAGGATGTAAAGGTATAAGACCTACATGGATGGGGTGGGCCTGTGGTTTGCCCGGGCATAGATAGATATGATCTGCAACTTGGTGGAAAGCTGCAGATTGAACATAATGAAAATCTTTTTCTCTATTTCAAACATTGGACTATTACTGTTTATATGACAACATCCTGTAAATATCAACTTCAGTGAAATCTGGAGATGTATATTATTGTGAAGTGAGTTGCTTATAAATAAAACTCTCTTACTTAGAGATTCCTTTGCACGTGACTCTTTTTCTGTATAAATTATAAGCAAGATATAGAAAGCATTCAGATCTCTCTCAATGAATTCTTTTTTTCTAATTTTTGTTTTCCGAATAGAGCGCATATGAATGTCCTCATCAGAAAATCTCATGAAAGTATTATACAGATATACAAAGAAACAGCTGTACTCAGCTGGCTTGTGGTACTCTATCACCTCAAGCACTTGCCAGGGGCTACAAATCCAGCACTATAATATCAACAAATCAGAAAGAAATTTGACCAAACAATTCTGAATTATTCACTGAGGACAAACGTGCCTCCTGACCAGACTCGGACCAAACAAGTGGACAACAAACAGTGCTAGGATTTGCTTTGTTCCTCAGCCACAAAATCCAATTTCTCATTTGCACAGGTAAAAGGTTCCATCGTGTAATTTCCACAGTTATCAACAGGTTGTTGTTGTTATGATTCTGATATCAAAGGCCAATTCCATGTGATTTTTGTTTGTTTAATTACAAAGTAAATTGCTACCTATCTACTAGAGTTACTTTGATGTTTGCCTGTGTTAACCTTAGAAGTGGAGCGGTATGTATTCTATTGTACTGCGAAGGTATTATCCTCTCCCGGTTGTTCACTTAAATTGTTGTGAACTCAAGCGTAGCAAAAAGCACTGAAATGAAACGGGTGTTCTAAGGTGAGACGGTGCTTTGAAAATCATGAAGAAAGAAAAGTTGTAATAAGATCGCATTTCTTTCCTTACTCACTTTCTCTTTTTCTTGACTTCGAAATGCCCCTATCATGTCCTGAAGAACACTGAGGCTACATGGCATTTGCCCTGGTTATGACTTCAGAATCAATCGAGTAAGTCAAATAGAGCTATAAGTAATCTTCACCTCAGTGTGAAAAATGTTTTTATGACTTTTCAATTGATAAGGATAAGGGCAGTAAAGACAAGAATAATCTTAACCTTAAAGAGCAAATAGCTACAAAACACTGTACAGCCCTCGCTTATAAAACCCTGACCCCTCCACAAACATCAAATCAATACTTTTCATGTCAGTTTCTCATAAAAACTGTTATCTTACTTCGTCTCCAGACAGGTTAATATCATACCTGTGGATGTGTCTCTCTCGGTCGACTTTTAATTACAAGGCAACCAAGATGTAATTATCGATTAATCCTTACATCAAAGAGCACAGATTATCAATCAGATTGTCTAGGCATGTCCAGAGATGTGAACTGACCATGGCACTGACCAATGGCATTGACCCTTTGGACACAACATTAAACTTAATTGATGCTACAAAAAAATCTCTTTGTGGACTGAAGATAAATTCTGGCTTACTTAATTCGGACTGGTTGAGTTTTATTCAGAAAATAGCAATTTAATTTGAATGCAATTGGATGTAAAGACAAAAAACAAGGAATAAAGCTGCATTTCCCCTGCTTCCTTTTCATTTTTTAAATTTCACTGAAATTTTCATCCCCTTGCTCTCTAGTGCCTGAAGGCAACCTCTCTCATCTTCAGCACAGGGAAACTCTCTATTTCTTTCATGCATGTGTGCAACTATTATTTCTGGCTTCAGCATAGAATTAAGTCCTTCCTCTTTGTTACCATTCTAGTTAAAGGCAAATCATTAAATACCTGGATCCCATTCATTATGTCATTGAAGTACAGCACAACACGGGGAAGATCTGGGCTAGTGTCTTATGGAAACTGAAAGGGCGGAAAACACTGAGAAAATAGAAGATTACAAGGCGGACCATGGTTGTGTAATGATGATTTGCAGGTTTTTGGTAAAACAAACATCAATTACTTACTCTAAAGGAAGCTATTTGCTAAGAAAATTACAGGGTGGGATGCTTAAATGGTTAACAGTCCTAGGGCCATGGTTAGACAAAGATGTCACCAGCGGGGGGCGTGGAGGGAGGTTTTTTGCTAGGTGATGTGGTCATCCTTATCTGCAATCACACGTGGGAAAGTGCAGTTGAAATGCTTTGATGAAATAAAGAGATAAAATCTGATCTTCCCCTCCTGTGTTCAAACTGGAGAGATGTGTTGACAATGTTGCAGGCTTCCCTCTGTGTTGAGAGATACCACGGGATAGTGTGTACTGTTATCTGGACACCCTACCCAGCTGTGTGTGTTCTGCTAATTGAAACAGCATTGTTTTAAGGGTTAATGGGTCTGTTTTGATAACTATTTTTTCTTTTCCTCTCTCTCTCTCTCCCTCCCTCCCCCTCCTCTCTCTCCTTCCTTTCTCTCTCTCTCTCTCTCTCCCTCCCTCCCTCCCTCTCTTCATACACCTGGGGAAGAAGTAGGAGGGTAGTACAGGAAGAAGAAAATTGGGTGGCATGAGCAAAATGAGGTGGCAACAGAAAAGAAGAACAGGAAGAGAGGTAGGAAGGGGAGGAGAGAGGTAGAGGGGGGGGGGGAGGAAGAGACAGAGAAAGGATATCAACCACCTGTGTCTATTTGATGCCTCTGGCAGAAGACATTGGTCACATAAGTAGCATAGATGTGGTATTTTTACAATAACATTAAAAAACCACTTCATCCTTCCACCAACCCAGACCTACTCTACATAATCAACACCCTAAAAGAGAGACAATAAACAGAAAGGGTAGCAATAATATCCACTTCAAAATGATATATCAATATCTCAAGGCTTAAACATAACTGAGCCCACAGATGCCTTTGTCTAAAGCATTCAGCTTTCTTTGACAACAAAACACCCTCATTTTTTTCTTCAATTTTCACAGGGACACTGTGTTCTACAGAGTTTGTTTTAACACAGATTCCTCACATAACCATCATATATCATACATGTTAGTGGCCCTGTGCTGTAGACAAGGCCCCTCCAGTGTATATTGGAACAGTAAGAAGGCAGGTGTACAGGAACTGGCAGTCAAGACCATCTCTCTCCTCTTCTAGGATATCACTTTATTTCTCCAGTCATAGTTGGATGTCTTCTTCAAAAACATGGGGACTCCACAGGCTTAGCTGACTTGGCCTTCTGTTTTAGCTCCCCAGCTACAGTATATTGCCTTTATTATATAACATGTCTTGACATTTTTTTCTCCAATTCTATATACAATTTTCCATCACTTTTACCATTCAAATTTTCTTCCAACAAAATTTATATCAGCCAGTAGTTATAGTTTTAAGTTTACCTAAAAGGTCATGACTCTTTCCTATGTAATCTGACCAAAACATACGCCTTTCTTCTCATCAATGTTGGCTTATTTTCATACCTATTGTAATGTCCAATGTTTAGATTTGTACCCGAACTTTAAATACAGCATGTTGCTTGTTCAGTGAAGGTTTCTATCACCTAAAATAACCTTCAAGTCTTTAAATGACAGTCTGGCTGTTATTTTGATATCTAGGGCTCTATTTCATACCTCACATAATGCTTAGAAAATGCATAATTTTACGGCCAACACTAACATGAACACGTATGTGTTGCCGTATGTGCTGCCGAGGGGCAATTGACAGGACATGATGGAATTTATATCCCTAGTTATTAACAAAATAACAGGCTTTTATTGTTCAAAAGCTGTGTAATAACATTTCACATAGATCAAGTATCCATTTCATGATTCCGAATCACAGTTTTAACTTTGGGACTTGGTAAAATAATACACATGAGTAGTTGTTTTATTGTTACTATGGCAATAAAGTAGACAACAAAATGGACTCGATGTTTGTGCTACATGCAGAAAACAGACAAAAAGTTGTTTGGTTTATCCAAATGGTATTTACTTTCACACCAGTAACAAAAACACCTGTTTCAAGTGACCTGGGCTTATTTCAAAGTACCAGCCAAGAAATGATCAAATTGTGTGTGTTCTTTGAAAAATGCTTTATAATCTCAGTGAAATTTTATACTTTCAATTCAGCGTGGTTTTAGAGGTTAAGTTTGTTTTGTGGTCACTCTCTCCATGTCCCATCTGTTCAATTTTATCAGGTGAATTTTTGAAGCACAGAGGGTGCTTTACTTTGATATTTAAGGCCATTAAAACACAATACAATCCTTAAGACCTCTTCAACACAGCCTTATGGGGGAAATTCCTCAACAATCCAAAAGAATCATCTCTTACAATCTTAATCACCCGACATATGGGACATTTTGACGCAGGACATAGAAATTCATTAAGTGACAAAAGGAGCCTTATCATGTCTGTAAAACTACATAAACAGGTCAATTCTTCAGCAATCCACAAGAATCACATGCATTATACTTCTAATGAACTAACATATGGCCATTTTTGAGGAACACATGATATTCAGAGAGCTACAAGAGTGCCTCTTTGAAGTACCTGAAGAGGCGTAAGTATGGTAAACAAAGAATCAAAGACATAAGGCCCCCTTTGAATACACCTCAGTTTGGTAAAATTTTCAGTCAGGGGAATTAGTTGAGAGAACCATCTCAACAAGGTAGCTGAAGTAACCGTGAAGAGGGGGAAACCCTGTAAATAAAGACAACAAGGCCATATGGCACTGTCAAATAACAACAATCAGGTGAAAGGGGGCATTTGTGACATTGAAGTCCTGAAGATCTATTGATTTCTCATCAAAATCAGCCATATACAAGTCCAGAACTTAACTTATGGCAAATTAAGGGGTAAACCAAGAAACTTTTTCCAATTCATTAGGTCAAATTAATCAACTTAGATATTCATGATCATTTTCAGCTCTGATCGTCTGCTCAGCCTAACCCTGCCCCCTGGTGGTATGTTATAATTCCACCACTCACAGTGGCATATGGAGGTGTCAACACTTCACAATCATATCCTGTATCAGAGTTATTGATAGCTCAATGATATCCCAATTAATTAGGAGCATTAACATCCACCAATACATGACAGACCTCCCCTGCCAGGCAGAGAGGCTAGTTAAAGCCAAAACCATCACATATGGGCAATACCACCACTACAGGCCAGACACCTAAAGTGGCTTTATTAACTGCACCAGGTAGCCCCCCACCAGGAAAGAAGGCCAGTTATGAGGGATAACTGTACCTTAATGTTAATTATTGATACCGCTAGAAATTATCTTTATTGCCATCTTCAGCCCCCTGCTGGGATAAGACATGACAAGACCATATGGGCGATGTCAACTTTTTTATATTAGGGTTAAGAACCTTATTATGATTTGTCATCACCTTTCAACTCTCCACCCTGTATGATGGCTATTTATCCTGGTAATTAGGGTGCCAAAATATGCATCAAAATATCAAACCTGACAAGAGACACACTACCAAAAGATCCACTACTATATATTTAATTATATAAGCAGAATCAACAAGGAGTAAAAATCAGCAGAATTATGTAATTCTACTGGACTTATGCCAGGTTGTGTATGTATCCTCACCCTAGCCCCTACAGTACCCCAGATACCTCGGACTACCTTTATAAAAAGATCACCCGGGTTAAGTTAAATGAAGTGACAAAAAAAGGCATCAGTGGTATGCCAGGATAACAAGTAATTCTGTTTGTGACTCGATTTAGCCAAGTGTTAAGGCGATTTAGGCATCTGGGCACACATGGGCCGTAATGGAGGGCAGGGCATCAGTTCGGATGCAATGAAGCTGCTAACGAAATCATCCCACCTCGGTGAAATGTCACAGCTTTTATAACCCATTGAACACGAGACGAGTCAAAAAGTATTTGTACTGGGCGCAAAATGTTGACAGCTTCTATTTAATGTGCATATTGTCCCGTCCTGAATGGCTGTTGATCTAGATGGCCCGATGAAGGCATTGAGACCTGCAGGATCATGACAAATATAATACGAGGAGACAATCAGGATCATTGACTACCATACAAAGATAACTTCATGCACCTGCCAAGCAGTAAACAACTCGGGAAGTATCAATGCCGGTATAATGTTAGAAGAAAACAAGAAAACAAGGATCATTCACTGCTGAACAAGAGCACCAACTCCAGAGGCAGGCAACTCCATGCACCTGTGAAGTGGTAAACATCTAAGGCAACTTCCGAGGGTTGACACCATTGTCCTCGTGCTTATTTAACAAATGGACAATACCACCTGTTTGTGTGTCTTGGCCGAATATCACCAATCCTGATAAGATCATTCCTCCGAAAATAACTCCTTGCCCAAGGCCATGGGGATGTTGTCATAAAACGCTAGACGTAATAGCCTGGAGATCCGTCAAAGGAATCATGGCTGGTTTTGTTACGGGTTGAATTCTTTCTCTGAGTAACAGGTGTTTCCTAAGTCCCCAAAACGTAAAATACTTGTTTACCGTCAACTTCAGTCACGGCTGTCATTGATTGGTCACAATGATGCAAACGAAAACAACAACACTGCCAATAATGGTATGTGTTTAACAACCAAACAATCCAACAATTCCCCTTCCTCGGGTTCAGAGCGTAGGTTGGCCCTCTCATAACATATGCCTTATCAACCCCATCAACACAAAACTGTCCTCAAAATACAGATCATATTTATTTTTCTTGGACCTTTTTCTCCATTTATCCCCGGTTGCCTAACAAAACTTATGAACGAAGCAACTCCGAAAATAGAGATGGTGGAACCCCCAAAGAAAACAATGCAGTACCCCGTTTTCCGATTCTCCAAAACCTGCCAACTGGAACATTGGGGTCGCTCACCTGCTAAATGGCCTAAAAGATGAGAATGAGCCGATCTTTTGTTTTAAGAGCCCCGAATTAAGCTTGTTTATGTACATTGTAACTACCTTGTATACAAAAGGTGTTACCCTTGATTTTGGAAATTGGTGATTCAATCCTGGCCGTTTGGTCTTCATTTTGATCAACTCTGGACTTGTTTTAGGTTACCCAGTCAACCAGGAAGAAAGCATTCAAGTTCTGATGATGTTCAGGTGAAGATGAAAATCAAATTTTATCACTGTGAATCCCCACCCTATGTGTCATCCATGAAAAGAACTGTTTCTGTTTTCTCACACTCCGTAACCCGGCCTCTAGGTATAGAAGGTAATTGAGAGCAGAAGCAGACGTCATCGTCTTGTCCAATATTTGGTGATTTATTTATTTACACCCTTCCTGCACTGGAAGGTGAGTTCTGTGCATCATCTTTTCTCTGATTTCATTCCCAGTATTGTCATCCAAAATGGGATTTTTTCTTTGATTTCTGCCCATCTCATGAACTTTTTCCCCTATAGTGTAACTCTTCCATATCAATGTCTTCACCTTCTTTCCATTTCATGCCAAGATCAGTTCTGAACTACCCTGAGTAAAACAAATCTCTGGCTTTAATCCTTAAATTTCACACAGTTCACCTAGACAGTCTCTGAGAGGCGAATTACAGCACTCTCTCAGGACGTAATTAACTTCATAAATTTAAGTGTTGCTGTAACCTGAAGTCAAAGAGTCTGGAGCAGTCGTGAAAAATATTCCTGAGGTATGACATCATCCTCAATCAGGGCACCTGTATTAATTTATGGAATCTTAATGTTCATGTGTAATGTCATATGTCTCATTACTGAGCCAGAGTAGAGTTAATTAATATGCGGAGGAATGGGGCTGGTTGGATAGGAAGAAAACTGCTGGGCCTAGCCCACTTGGTACCATGTGAAAAGACCGTGTGTGGATCAGTGTGGAAAACTTTGAACCACACAGTACAATGTAGAGACCTCTCATCCATTTGACACAGTGTGGAAAACATCCAAACACCAGAGAACTTTCCCATGAGATAATACAGTCTCCTTGCCACTGAACACAAACTAGGACTGTTACACTTATGCCATGAAAATACAACAAAGCTATCTTATCCATCATCTCATCGTATCGTTTTCAAAAACACCATTATTTAACCTGAATAGATGTTGTTATTTGTCGATTACCTGACCCCGTTTTCTTTCATCTATGTACATTTCATTTTGTATATTTCAAATTAATGGGGACAAAATAAAAAACCACCCTCTGGCTTACGTACGTAGTTTGACAAAAAAGTAGTACGCCCAATACTTAAGCAATGATATTTTATAAATTGGGACCATTATAATAACATTATGTTTGCTGTTGCTCTGTTGATAAGTGGATAGGAACTGGCTTAATGGGTTATCTTTCATACTTGCTCAAGTTAAGGCACCTGCTACTCTTCTGCTTTGATATTTCATAAACTGAGATTTAAATACCACAGTTATTTTCTTATAGCATTTTTTGGTCAGAAAACAAGTCCTACTCACCCATATCGCTGAAAGTCCAAGAGATTTGGTGGTGGTGTAGGCGGCCTACATGAACCATAGTAACTGCTGGTATCAGACCCATCAACATCTGTCTGCGTGCCAACAGACACGAGCGTGGGCGACCTATTCCTCATCTGGCTGCTGTTACTGCTACTGTTACTGATGTTGTTACTGTTTTTGTTCACTCTCCTTAGAACCTCCACTATGATCGGCTCCTGGGCACCATGAAATGCCTCCACAGCTTCTTCGTGCGATGCCTTGGACAAGTCCTGTCCATTTACCTAGAAAGACACAAAATAAAAATAGCCATTAATTTGTGCTGATATGTTATAACTATATCTCTATGTATCAGGGCTGGGACATACAGTCAAATGAAGACCCACAGCCCATCTCTTAGTTTACTGGAAACATAAGCTGCCTTTTATCCTTCCATCATAGGTATGACCTTGAAGTTGCCTTTTCTAAAAAAAAAAAGAGAATCTTACATCATACGAAAGAAGAGATCCTATTGCGCATGGAATTGTATAATGTAAAAACTACTTCAACAATTGTGGTCTGCCATCCAATTCATAAGTCTACCCCTGTACAAGACTAAGTGAAGTCATTACCATCATGAAACACAAGCTGCATCATAACCTATGATGCCAACAATAAAGATAACACAATAAACCCCCTGAAGCAAAATAACATCATCATGCTTACAATGCATTTCAGTAAACTCTTCATTTTCCTCTTAAATCTCGTCTTAGCCATTCTGCTAGTCTGTTTATATCCTCCTTTCAATAAAAAAATCTCCTTTCAGTATAAAAGTCTAGTCAGACATAGAAATCCTCCTTCCTCAAATCAGTAACCACACGTGCATACCAGTAGAGCAGTGTGTGTACACCAATATGTATATATGCGTATGACAGAGTGTGCTCTCCCCTCAATGCCTGGGTTTCAACTGAAGACCAGCTGTATTGACACTAGTGTTAAAATCCTTCACTGCTGCACCACAATAGCCAGAGAGAGTAAACAGCCCGGTGTACTCATGTGTGTAATGTGATGGGGACCCTCACACAACATTGAGGTATTCAGGCCGCTCATCGGGCCCTCTGAGTGGTTAACACCAGCTTAATGGTTAGCCAATGGGGGTACAGGAAAGGTGAGATTAGAGGCCAGGACCAGGAGGGCTCAGTGGACATCAAAGAGGACATAGTCAACACTGCTATTACTTAATGTGTGGAAAATCCTTTGGGAAAACAGTAGGCTTAAAAAATTTTATCCTACTGCGCTAAATTTTTCTGGTATTGTTTGAGTTTATTTTGGAGGTGCTTGGTGAATAGCACAATGCCGGCTGTTTCCTTTTTCAGCCTTTGATGCGTTGTTGAAGTGGAGAGATAATGGGAAAATTTGAGACTTAACAAGTTTGTGGGGTTGTGGGTTTGCTTTGTTTGAGGATTTAAAGAAAAGACAATATAACGCGAATGTGCTGACTGCATATTTTCTTTAAAATAATCATTATTGCTATTATTTCTATATAAGCACAGTCGAATACAATGGTAAACAATAGCAACAGATGTGCAATTAAATATATTTAAAAGAAAAAGAAAATATTTTGAAAACAGTATCATATAATATATAATTATGTATAATAAAAAGTTGAATATTTTGTGTTCAAATTTTTCGGGTAATTTACATGTTTAATAAAGGGTTACTGTTAATTATAGCAATTAAACAACATAGAATAAGTAGTCTTCCCTTGCCTTTCTTTTTCTGGTTTGAACATGGGACTGGATAATGTGAAAATTTAAGGGTTAAGACTTGAGAACTATATGGCGTATCTTTATAAACAATAGACAAAAGGTCCAATCTCCCAATTTCTTTCCTTTGATGTCCAAAAAAGCTAAATGGACATAAGTGGTGTAAAACCTCTCACTAGCTATGTATAAACTCCCCAACCTCTCACTTCACATACCAAGAGCTGTTAACTCATCCATCATGCATGGTCCAACAACAACCATCTAAACAAAGACAACTTTCCTTATCTCTCCAGGAAAACAACTGTCCCCTTATCACCACTGGGCAGTGTCCAGTCCAGCACACACACAAACTGACCATCTCTAGGGTCTTTTCTATCCCATGGACAGTACAAGTTACTGACCAACTGTTTACATTTTATTCAGATTCAGATTCTTTACAGATAAACACCTTCACATAAAAGGTACAATCAATTGTCATTGTCATTGTCATTGACAACTAACCATAACATATCACAAAAAATATGCATCTTGGGATGTGGTCATACTTAATTTTGAAGGACTGCATCAGACTTGGATAAAGAGATAACAGCAATCATTGTATTATAATCAAGCTGTTGGTGCAAAGCAAGAATCCATAAATTGCTGTCCATATATTTGTACAATTGTAGCATTCAGTGTGCAGCATTCTAAGATCATCATAGTTACATAGTTGCTGTTTGTGTAATATGGATCAGATTGGATTGAATTCAGTCTTGTCTGAACATAACCTTAATGTGTGTGTGTGTGTGTGTGTGTGTGTGTGTGTGCATACGTGTGTGAGTTTACAATGAATGCCTGCATTAAGTGTCCAAGGGCTCAACAGGTCCCCCAGCTCTCTCAGTTAGCCCATTATTCCTGAGCTCTTATCTCTGTACTTTATCAACTTTCTAATAAGAGGAGAGGGGGAGAAACATCAAAGACATGACACAATGGCCCTGGTCTGTGCACCCTGCTGTTCCAATAGCAAGGTGTGTCAGCCTCTCTCTACTGTTATCTCCAAGTTCCAATATGCTTCACAGGGTGGTGAGATATACTACAATGGAGGGAGCTCTTTGATTTCTGTAATTATGAGGAGGGCTGAAAGAAGGGGGTGTGGCTGAGGAAGCGGGAGGACAGGTGGGGGTGGGGGCGTTAAAAACAGCTTAATTAATTCAACTGTTAGATTTTTCCTGGTTTTTGTGGCGTCTTCTCTTTGAGTGCACTCTGCAGGCAGTTAACTGTTACCTGTGAAAACTTCCTGATTAAAATCTCATCACGTTGTTTGCGTTTCCCTAACACACTGCTGCTGATTTTATAACAAGAAAAGATTAACTGTACTTTAAACTATTGCAGCTATTTCTACCCTAGCCTATAAAAAATACCCTTGTTTTGTCTACTGATACTGAAAATGAACACAGGCATTACACAACATTAGCTGAGTAACACCAGAAGCCTGGCTGCTTCCTCCATGTCAGAGATCACACTTTAAATTGGGACATATAAACAGGACCAGCTACCGAATTCTTCACTTTAACAAAACCCTCCGCCTACACACCAGTGTAAGTAGATCTCCACATCAGTGACTTCCCATAATGGCAGAGGCTGCTCTCTTACTGTTTGTATTTCCACTGGAGTGAGCACAGATGAAATGGTGAGAAACCAATACCTTCTGATCCATGACTGCTTCATATTTGCATGTGACATATTTTTTATCCTTGTATATTTTTTACTAAATGCAGCATGTTACACACATCTTCTATCAATATAGTTACTCTAGTATTATCAAAAACCTAACACAAAGCTTAAGACATTTTGTTACAAATTTTTTTCTTGTTGTGTTCAATAACCTTTACTGTAATATATATATTTTTTTAAATCCATACAAGCAAAACCCTTTTGCTTTTTTTTCTAAACTTTTTGTATAAGGGAGAAGAATGTGACATTCTGCTGAGAAATACCCAACATAAAAATTTGACTGTTATTATTGAAATCCCTGCACACCTGTCCCTGCTGTAATGTGAGGCAACATATTCAGCTTACCTGGGTCTTTTTACATCTAAGAGCCTGACCTTACTCTACATAAAACCACATTTGTTTGAACAAAGATAATAATGCATTCATCCAAACACATTCATTACAGCAATAATACAGGTACACAAATAATAACCATAATACATAATTTGGCAACAATTGATACTCCCGACTATGAAGTCAAAAACTTGAGGAGAAACAAACAAATGCAACGGATTGTTATGCTGCATAAAGCCAACCCCCTACTTTGCAACACAGAGGCTGCATAGAGAAGTTCCTAATCAATATAAACAATTAAATAATGATGTGCAATTTCTAAGAAACAATGAGCTGAGGAAAAAGACTGCAATGAAAAACAGAACCAGAAAAAGACCAAAAAAGAAAGAAGTGTCACCTTTCTGCCCCCGAGAATTGCCGGAGAAAGAAATGTCCTCCTATCTCGGGTAGCATCTCGGCTGAGAAACATTCATCTGTTTCACGGCTCTTGGATTTCTTTAGGAAATGAACAGCAAAATAGGTGTAGGTAAATAAAGCCACCAGCAAGATGAGTAGGTAGCCAGGTGGGGGGGTATTAAATGGTGACAATCAAGGGGAAAATTGAGACCTTAAGGCAGTGAAAGGAGTCCACCAGGGAGATTTTCTAGTTTATGCCCTCTGGCAATGGTCAAGATACAAAAACAACTTCATTGGGAGTTTTAGGGGGATTTTTTCCTGTGACAGATCAAAGGTCGGATCAAAGGTCGTGATCACAGGTGACTGCACTACCGTGTCTGGGTAGATCTGGACAAAGACACCTTCATATTTTTTTTTACAAATTCATACCCAAAAAGATTTGGCATGAAAACAGCCAGATTATCACTTTTCATGGAGCTTTCCTATCTGCTGGTCCAGCATTTCTGTGAGCATCTTTGTAATCATAACTAATAAAAAATATTTTCGACACACAATCCTTATTCTTTTATACTCTTATCATGAGATTTAATCTTATCCTCATGCACTTACCTCTTTCTTATTGAAACCTCTTTTAATTGCATTCATAACAATTCCAACAACAATTTCCAGAAAACACAGGATTAGCAGTGCTGAATTATTTCACGTTTCCTTGTTATCAACTCCAGTTGAAAAATCACAAAATTGCGTTCGATTTCCACTTAAATACATACATATCCAAGGTGACGAGCATTTTTTCACTGATGACAACTCTACTGATGGCAAAACACAAGACACAAACACCTCCTCCAAAAAACGCCCCCTTTCTTAGCAGAAATCCAATGCAGAATTCTGTCCATAAATATGAGAATTCACACAACGAATGTACTATATGGATTACAACAGTCTTGTCATCCAGGTTTCCACATCACACGAATGCTACAGGGCCAGGTGTCAGGTGGTTTGTCTTCTGTTCTTACCTCTCCAGCATTGATTTCCTCCTCACCAAGTGGACAGGTATGACATAACAGTGCAAATTATTCATTAATATCAAATATATGCAGTGTAGCTTGTTATGATCAGAGTGGGTGATGGAAGAGATGGTGTGTGTGTGTGTGTGTGTGAGCATGTTTACATGTGCATGTGCTTGTGTATTGTGTTCTAATTTGTGCATGTATATGGACATGGGCTGCAGCACGAGAGAGAGAGAGAGAGAGAGAGAGAGAGAGAGAGAGAGAGAGAGAGAGAGAGAGAGAGAGAGATGAAGTGGCTATAGGCCTGACGCTGTGAGGATCACTTCAGTTAAACATAATGCACAAAGAAAATTGAACCCAAGTACTTCAACTCCACTTATCAAATAAATGCAAATATTGGGCATGGCATTAAACCTCAAATGACATCACTGTGAGTATTTCATCATTAATTGATGCAATAATTGAACTTTTAAGTAGATATCCCTTATAATTATCCACTTATTTGATAGATTTATCAATTGAAACAAAAATTGCCCCTTGCTAGACAATGTACTCAATCAAATGGCATCAATTAGCTCCTATGTGTGAGAAACCATAAGCTTCTTTTCCCAACATAGCAAAAAAGAATACCTTCACAAGTTCATACATATCAATTTGCATCAAATAAAAGAGTGCTACTGTAGTTCTAGCAAACTGCTGTTGATGTCTCATTTCACTGGTGAACCCCCATCTATTACAGAATCCCAAGATTGATTGCTGCGCTAAAAACACGACATATCAACATGCAACCTTTCATTCTTCGCCTCTAATGCGACATGAGAAACTATACAAACTCAATCAAATGTAAGGAGATTGGATGATGAGGTAAAATGTTTTTTAGAAATTAATCTCACATATCATGCCTGTCTGTTTTAAAATCTTGGAATTGTCACAAAAAATGACTTGATGATGTAATCTCACCAGGTGGTAAGGAAATATAGCAGACAATTACTGGCAATGTGATGATGACACAGGATCAGCTGTCATAAGTAATCTCCGTGTTTTGAATGGCAACGTGACAAGTACTGATGATAAGAGTATAATGGAGATGTGTTCATCTGCTTGTTTTTTTTTTGTTTTTTTTTGTTTTTTTTTTTCAGTATTCATTTATGATTGAGATGGTCCATGATTAAAAAAAAATTCAAAATTATGAAAAAAATATATAATTTTTAAAAAGTTTAAATGGGGATGCAGGGAAATGTGTTATAATAAGATGACAATTTTCAAAGAATAACTTATTTCTTAACTGCCATGACATGATTTTTACGCTAAGTTTGTCATGGCTACAAATCCTGAATCTAGGAAAGACATGTTGTTGGCTGTGTTGTCATCAATGGCTAGTTTCACATTTTTGTTGAGGAAAACAGCCCTTTTCACTAGATCCCACCTGAAGAGGTTTGTATCTTCTTTTAAAAAATATGAAATCAGTATGCCTCAAATAACCCACAGATCATTCCAGATCTTCTGAAAACAGTTTCATCACCCGCCCGCCCTCTTCATCCCCTTGAAATTGTGTTATCTGAAATGCACTGAGAAGAGATCTTTAAACAATAGAAGTGATCTCTGAACAATGTACCTCCAGGAGTATTGACAGTGGGAGCAGGTGATGTCTTTTCCTGGATTATTGGATCAAAGAGACTTCTCAGGCTACATTCAGGAAGAGAACACACCTGTCTCCTTTTCCCGATTCCTGATTACAAAGCTCTGCAATATTTTTACATGATTTGCTTGTATAACAAAAGAAAAACTGGGAAGATTGCTGACGTAGATTAGCACATTCATATCCCCCCTCTCTCTCTCTCTCGCTCTCTCTCTCCATACAGTATCTGCCAATAAAATGTTCACTTAGTTGCCAAATACAGCAGTCCTTTTTATTTGCCACACATAACTCATTTGTTCGCTTGTTTGTTTATTGACTTTCTAATGTGTTTTATTTCCAGCCTGCCTTTACTCAATGGAGGTGGTAAATAACAGCTTCCTTGTCACATGTTGCATTCTTAACTTCTATGAATTTTTTATCTGATATTTTGCTTTCTTTTAAATATCATAATGAATGGTGAAAAAGACCACAAGCTGTTGCGATTGTCAATGTTTGGATTCCGTCCTGAAGCATGATATTTTGGATTATTAATAATTATTACAATGCGTACAGTAATCCACAGTATAACATGGCATTTACCTTAGCTTACGGACTGGTGATAATCTCTTAGCTTCAATTAATAGGACAGTATTGTCCCTTTCTAACTAATGTGTTTATAGGCTATAGAATATCAAATATTATTAATCAAAACTAATATTTTTAAGTAATTGATCTACATGTATATGCAAATGTCATAAGTGACTTGTGGGAATACTTGACTAAAATTTTCTTCAGGTAAACCTAATGTTTTATATATTATAAATAAGTTCTCCATTCTCCTTTCGAGATGTCAGAATTCATGAAGACAACTGGCCAATGTGAGAAACCATTCCAGATTCAAACAAAGAAACAACTATCAAGCATTCACCCTGCCATATCCTAATACTGTCCACTGAATTAAAAGATATCCTATTTCACTCCACAAACACCAATGATTAAAACTAATATCTTGAGTCAAACAGAAAAAACAATGACTAGTCTTCTTTTACACGGACTCTGCTTATTAATTTCCTTTAGTTTCAAAAATCACTAAAAGACTAAACCAGTTGTGGATCTCGGTGTCACTGGGAGCACTGCGAGTTCACTGAACCCTCACATCCTCTCTTTTCTGGCTGCCATCTCATTAATTTCTCTATTAAGAAGGGGAGAACCAGTTTCATTAAAAATTTAACACTTCATTCCACTCATTGCTTTTTCTGTCGTCTGTCAATAATTAAAACAATTATGCCTTTTTACAGGCTTAATGGCGATGGAAGTGTGTATTGATCTACAATCTTACCAAACAATACCAAGTGATATGAGCAACATGAGGATAAGGCAGGGAGGAAGAGAGAGAATTCGTACCTTTGTTTTTTATCTCCAGAGAGAGAGAGAGAGAGAGAGAGAGAGAGAGAGAGAGAGAGAGAGAGAGAGAATCAAAACAACAGTCTACAAACTGTAACCTGACAACGGTGCTTTTGCCCGTCACTCCGTAACAGTCCAGTAGTCCTTACCAGGACTTCAAAAAAAAATAACAAACACCTTTTCTGGCTAAAAGTCATCTAGATGAAGCAGAAAAACACTTCTACTCCCTTAGAGTAGTAAAACCATTGTAGTGGATGTTGACATAAAACGACACAAGTAAGAGGGAGTCACCTCAGTGTGTTTCACCTGTGAACTCTGTGCAGGCAGAATAGAAAACCCTATTATTAGACTGTAATTCTTCAAAAAATGCCAAAAGAGGTGCAGATTAACAGAAAAGATAGCAACCGTTGAAGCGTGTAGCCTAAGCCAGAGAGACACAATAACGCCCGCAGGTCCAGGGCTCTTCCATTTACGTCACAGGTCCAAAAAGTTGCCAAATTTATCTTAATAACATTAAGTACATGTAGTCATCGAGTGCAATTCAGGGAGAAAAATAGGAACTAGGAGGGAAAAGTATGCAGCTGAAAATAAATAAACAAGTTTGAACAGTTATAGTTATTATTCGTGCCCCTAATTCTATCCGAGGACATTACCTCACGTGGTATGTAGCGTGTTCAACCAGGTTCGCATGGTGCACGTGTTAAAAAATGCGCTCATCTCCCCAATGCGTGATTGAATAACAATGGCTAACCTTTCTAGAGTGCACGACATCTGGTCCTATCCACAAAATCAACAAAACATTGACATGTTGCCGGGCGAACATGTCAATATATGATCTGATAACCATCACTGATCCACATCTTGACAGAACATTTTGGTGAGAAAATCAAACATTTCTGCACTCAGGTTAGTAACAAAATCTGAGCAGATAACTATTCACTTTGAAAAAGATTAAGATGTTGATATAGCTTTTAATTGATATCATTTTCAGTCAAAACAAACCAAAAGGCAAGATGAAGTTGGTAAATGTGTTTTAAGATAAGAATCAGGGTTTTTACTATGACAGTTTCTATTTCAGCAAGAAAGTAAACACAGATGTACCAATGTCATCGGATGTCACGGGGCTCCTGACTGTGACAGCGTGACATCAGTCCTTTTTTTGTGCGCTACCCAGGGACTTTGCCACCTGACCTGAAGCCCTGAGGCTGCTTTTTCTCCCCGGGGGCGATCTTTTGTCCCGTTAAATACCCAGCAAACACAGGTGACTCTAAGCATTAGCCAATGTTAAAATGCGCTGTTTTCACAGGTGAGTCCCCAGGTAATCAGTGACGAAGGGCAGTGCACGCGACTGTAAAGGAGTGACAAGAGTGAACGACCCCGTATCTAACCAAGGAACACGCAAGGTATGCCAAATCAGCTGATCGATACAAAGAGAAGTTTCCGCAAAAATTCCAACATGCCTTCAAGGTCGGCATTACTGTGGACAGTCAAGTAAATGGCAGTAATGGTGACGCTGAACAATCCTATCCAAACATAATAAAAAAGAAAAAAAGAACTATTATGTGCGCTTCTTTTTTTGCCTTTTTTAAAAATAGTTTTCAGTTGCACATTTATTGTTGATAAACTTCTAATAGATTAAAATGCTTTTCAAAAAAAATTATACCCTTATCCTTATTTTCTTCAAAAGATTTTTTATGATCTGATGACTTCCAACTTACTGTGCACACTGCCATCTTTTCCATGAATCTTCTTCGTTCTCTTAGGTCTTGCCGTGTGTCATACGTGTAATATTCCGTTCACAACTTTTGTATTATTACTCTGACCACCATGTGGGTCCGTAGCTTATTACATCAGCAACGCTGTTGAATGTTCTCTTCTCCATTTCATTTACACCCAGAAATAACTCCCCATCATACGAACATGATAATTGATTCCACTAACGATGGTGTGATAATATGTGACTAATTTTAGAACCGACGTCCAAAGTTTTCTGTAAGAAAATTTTCTACTACATTAACCAGAGAACCCCTGTAGGCGACACAATATGGCGAGTGCCATCAGACGTTTTATGTTCATTCTTTCAGGCAGGACTGATTCAATGGCATTTAATCATTTCAAAAATAATGATACGTTATAGGAGACATCATTACATTAGGGAAGGTTTTATAGGGAACAGCCTTGGAATTCAATGGCAAGTGCCTAATCTTTTAGCCGTCATCTATTACTAACATACATGGCTAACATAAACAGTTGCTCAAATCAAATTTTCCCCTGATTGATTTTCATCCAGCAAGTATCGCACTTTGGAAGTCCCTTTATTGAATTGTGCAGCAGAACTAAATAAACCAGTCGTCCTATTCATCGGCAACATATTGATTCTATTAACAGCCAACTTTCTCGTAAGAGGGCTCAATCGGAACACAATTATCAGAACTTTTTTTCATGGAAAGTCATTTTCCCTATCTTCTGTCTACTAATCTTGTGCTGAGACTTTTCAATTCTATCCGAGGAGAAAATGGATGACAAAACTTTCATAATAAAAATCAATAAGGCCAGACGACTCTTAAAAGAGTTTGTTCTCCTTAGTGGAGACGATGGCGATAAGTTGAAGTGTAACAGCGGCTGAAGACAAAGGGTCCATGATAACTTTATCGCTGTTCAAATATCCTGAATAGATGTTAATAAACTTGTGACAAGGCTTCAGAGACCAATAACACTGATTGAAACTGTCTGCAAATGAATTTATTTGCTGGTAAATTTGGTCTATTTTGTGAGTGAGTTCACCGGGTGGACTATATGCTGTTCTAAAGCAAATATACATATATAGATGATATCACCATGTTGGACTTAAATTTAGCTGCATAGGTTAAAAAATTGATCCAGGCCTAAGCATATAACATGATTTCTTCCATTTATTAATTAATTTTTTTTTACTTTTGTTTTTTTCCACTTTGAAAAATTTGCTTTTGCAGTTTATTTTCTCCCAAAAAACCTAAGTGTCTAATTTAAATGGTATATTATTATTAATTAAAAATAACACCAGTATCAAAAGCAGCGAAATCATAATATAATCATTTAATATCCCCTTGTATACTCATTATTAGTGCAACACACAATCAATTTGTTTACAGACATTTGAAATGGTAGACAAGCACACAATTTGCTGGCAAAGTTCCTACCTAGGAATCGCCCAATTAATTACTTACAGAACAGGTTTCCTAATCTTTCGATAAGTATTCAAAATTTTTATACTTTATTTCCATGCAAACAGACCAGCCAAAGTACACCTGATCAGTAAGCTGATACCAATCTGGTGACAACATCACTCACCTTGAGGCTGTCATAACACCAAAACTCTGGCGTGCGCTGTTGTTCTAAAACATTAAAAGGATCCAGCCACTGGTACATGACTTCCCCCATGATACATCCGTCATTCCCTGCTTAAACACTTATTGTTTCACTGCAGTGTTAATCCACAAACATATGCATGACTAAAACGCTCTCCTCGACAAACCTGGGCGAGATTGGACGAATGGTATCTTTGTCACATACTCTGTCGGTTACTGATCAATAAAGTAGCCTAGCCTTTCAAAGACTCCCCGAGTTGTTTTGTTTTTCCACCAAATAGTGCAAGCAAACAATAGCGTCTATTCAGGTACAGCTGGCAAGCGAATTAATTGAACATTAATTAACGTTTTCGTCAGCTGGGCTGAAAAGATAGTTATCGATGCAGCCTGACAAATCTATACCTTATCAAGTTAGATGCCAATGTTGGGGCATTAGTTATTATTATTATCAACACATTACACCCTTTTTTTTATTCAGAACAGCTACTGCGGCATATTGGGCCACCTAACTACTTCCAGTGTTGACACTTTGAATCACGGACCAGTTGTGGTTTCTATTTACAGAATTCTCCAATGTTGACAAACAGAAAGTTTTACTAATCGTGAATTGAAATGTAAAAAGCAAAAACCGCTTAGAGCTCTCTTTGTGTGTGTGTTAAGTGGCTATCTCTTACATCTTGCAATCAATACTACAACTGTAGCAGCTGTTAGAGGAAAAACCTTCATAAGACACGTCTCTCATTATTTCATTTTTGTTGCATTTTAAGGACAAAAAGCCATGGATTTGAATCATTTTTCCGTTTATTCAATCCTCCCCTTATCTGCCACTAATGGAGTAGAGGAACACAGTTTCCGATGGAACTAAAAGTGAAACGAACTGGATTGTCTCGGTTACCTTTAAACTCCATTTTAAGTAAGATTGATTGGTATTGAACACAACAGAAGACCAATACTACACCAGTTACTGAACAAATCCAATCTTCTCATCCATGTTATACTTCAATGGAATATGTCTAGGATTAGGGAGGAGAACGTCTTCGAGTAATTAGATTTTTTTATTCCGAGGGTCGAGTACTTTCCTACTCAAAACCCTGATTGATGAATCTCAAAATAAGAATGGACATGCCTCATGGCAATTTTTTCCCAAAACAGGTTTTTACGAATCTGAGCAACTTTAGACCAAATACCACAAGAATATAAACCTCTATGTTCATGCAAGCATCAATTCATGTAAGAATTGTCCAGAAGTTGTGACAATACCTTGTGTAAAAACTACTAGTAGGTAACCGTTTAACCTGTCCCTCAGCCAGAATTCCAGGCCCGTATTAACACTGCATTAGCCACGGTATGTCAGTAGGAGGTCTGGATACATTGTGATACATTGTTGCAAATTGTATTGTGCCACTGTCACTGTTACAGATCGCTGACCAAATGAACTGGTCAATGAACCGACTGTATTGACCAAATAACACCAATTATGGGCGTGGAATGTTTAAGCAAACAATAATGGCGTAATCTTTGCGCCTGAGGTGAGGCGTGAAAAGATTAAATGTCAACTATTTGCCAAAACATCAGCCAGCTAAAGAATAATCCCAGGTTGGAAATATTTCACACATAGCTCCTGGTTATAATTGGGGGTGACCAGAAAACATGTGAACTACGGAACAATTCACACTGCAGATTGTCTTTTGGTCCTGAATAGGGTTAAAAAAAACTCACAGGAAACGATAGATACAGCTTTGCAAGAATTAGCTCTACAAAAATACCAGCGTTGGTTGCTTGTCTTCATGCTGTGGATCCAGTTATATATTGCAATCATCATCTCTTGCACTGTATACAACAAAAAGGTAATTGATTCTGGACCCAAACCAATCTCAAGGTTTGTTTTCGTGATGTGACTACGGCCAATGTCTCTCTTTTCACTCGGCCCAAGTGCTCTTTTGCAGACACGCGTGAGGCAAACAAAGAAAAATTCTGAACTAATCAGCCAGTTGTTCCATATTTACCTCAACTGACTAGAAATATTTATCAATATTAGCATGGTGGTCATCCATTGCTGTGTTAAGCCATTGTTAGTGGCTGTTATGGTTGAGTTAATGGGTCATGGACCGTTCACCTTCTATTGTAATACCTAGCATTGGGCAGAATCATATTTTGGGATGTTTTGCAAGTAAACATCGATCCAGATTTTAATTATTTAATTCATTTTTTTGCATTTTAATGTATTTTTCTTGTTTACTTATTTGATACGATGCTACAATAGCACTATATTTGTCATGTGTCAAAGAAATAACTTTTTCTTTCATACAGACAATGCAATTTTTAATTACATAAATTCAAAAAGAAAAAAAAATCAGAAAACAAAAGTTCGCCTTCACATTTTCCTTTAACATTAAATAAATACACCCCTATAATTTTTGAGACCAATTCTTCTTTTCCCAAACAACAAAGGGCTTCCTATACTCTTTACTCCTACTTCAAGGGAACAAATACTGCTTTTTTTATTTGACTTAAAAAAACACGGAGGGGAAGTAGTAAAATGGAGAAATGGACAGTGTGTCAATACTTCTCCATTAACACTGCACCCGGCTCAGGAAGATCACAACCAAAAAACACTGGGACCGGTGGCTTAATTAACGGATTTCTGGGTTTTAATTCTTGGACAAACACCTGTGTGCACCTAGCTAGGGTCCACAGTGTGGAGAGAGTGGAACAATAAGTAGACACTGTCACAGCTTCTGGAGTTTTTCCATTAAAGACCACAAAAATATATACCGACATCTGTTTTGACATCTGTGTTGAATATATTTAAAGAACTTTTTCTTGGACATGGTCCCTATGCTACATAATTATTCAGGTTATAACTAATTTCTTGGTTCCTATTCATCTCATTCTTTCATTTTTCATTTATGCTTTTTTTTTTTCACCATTCTTCCATCTTATTCAGCTTTCACCTCTGTTCGTTCTCTCTCTCTCTCTGGTGTGTGTGTGTGTGTGTGTGTGTGTGTGTGTGTGTGTGTGTGTGTGTGTGTGTGTGTCCTCCAAATATTTCCTCCTCTCTCTCCCAGTCACTGGTATTGTCTGAGGAGTCGTGAGGCATATTGCATGTGGCACACCATCAGTCACAGCCCCAGGCTAAGGTGGACATGGATCCTCTTGGCTCCTCTGGTCACCCCAGCCCAGCTCATTAGCAGTAATTATAGAACAATTATCACTATATTGTGGCCAGTGTCATGTGCTCCAGACACTGGGTGGACAGTTAAGTTTAATGGCTAATTTATGATATTACATGACCTGAGGCCTTTCCAATACATAACTGCCTTTTTTGTCTTACTTCCTCTCATGTTGTATATATCATATTTGTTTAGATCCTCTTTTAGGCCTGTAGCCAGGGGGGTTTGGGGGGGGGGGGAGGTTTCGAAGGAACCACCTTTTTTTGTCAGGAAAAGGTCCATTCTGGACAAAATTTGATCTAAGTTTCATTGTAAAAGGTCCACTTTTTTCAAAAAAAGAAACCCCTTTTGAAATTGCTGTCTTTCCCTCTTTATCTCTCATGCACAAGAATACACACACACACACACACACACACACACACACACACACACACACACACACATTCGCACACCTCAGCCAGCTGACCGTACTGCCCCACCCACAAGGTCAGCCAGCGTGTCTCCAATATTAAACCAACCATTGTCAGTTAGCTATAATTATAGAACCATTATTACAGCAGCAGTCTCACAAGTCTTATAAGGAAGTGACAACTTATGTCATTAGTGAATAAATACTTGTTTCACACTGCCTTACCATATTAAGAAAGCTTTCATTTTATTTCAATCGAAGTAGAATTTTAAGTGAAGACAAACCTCTTTCATCAAATAGGCCCACCTAAGAGTTTTCAGGATGAGAATAAAATGTGTTAAAAATATCTGAGAAGAATTTTAATTGAAATGTCATATTTGTAGATAAAGATAATCTCTGACTCAATACCTCTTCTCCTTACACAATATATATATACCCATAATACACCATAGCCATGTAAAGCCATTGTGGACATTCCTTTTTGGACAAACCACAAAATAACAAACCCTGGACCAACAGCCGCCCACACAGTGGTCAAGTGGTGGTCACTGCTACATAACATCATATCACAGCCAAAACACTGTCCATCACCCCTGGCCATGTCTTGGATAGAGTACAGATATCTACCTGAGATTACATCATAAAGCAGGGGCAGACAGTGGCTGTCTTCTGGGTCGTCTGGAAAATGTTCAGAATTTTTGGAAGACAGTCAAAATTTTAAAGTTTACATGGATGGGCATCTAATTTTCTCGGTCGGAAGATGGTCAAAAATGGAGGATGGATTTACAAAGATAATTTGAAAGACTGTCAGAAAACATCTCTGGATCTGCCCCTAAAGTGCCCCTCCAAATGTTCACAGCTATATACTTACTGCCTGTCACTCCTCAATACTGTCAATGTTACACTGTCAATCACGTCAATCATATTCTTATCGCACACCATAGCAGATCAGAAGACGATGATCATATTTCTCCTGAATTTATATACCATTGATATCCTGGCCTTACTCACCTGGCAATTCGTCAGATTGCTTCTAAAGATTTCCCAGACACAGCAAATGAAGCGTGCTCTAACTTATTTAACAATCTCCGGGAAATACAGTTCGTGTGATTGAATTCCTAATCCTTAATATTCTATCTCCGAGGTGCAGCTTACAGCCCTGCACTCCTGGGGTGGATTTACAAGACGTCTGACGTCAGATAAAAACCTACTGCCATGCTGAACACAGCAAAGAGAGGAAAAGTGGAGTTATTCTGTTGAATAAGGAACTAATCTGGCAGAAAAACATTTCCCCATCTCACTGATTTCTTGGATTAAAATCCCCCTATCTTGTCCTCCACATGGTGGCATCTCTGCGGTAGCGTCTGCTTTGATTTTGACGGCTTAACTAAGTGTATTGAAAAGTGCTTTGGTCACAATCAATCTGGTCTTGTTAATGTATTGTTTATTAATTATCCAGACTTCATATATAACCCAATAAAGCCCTGACTGAGTATTCTAAGAAATTAACAGGAGAAAATCTGATCTGGGGCCTGGAGATTTTTAATGAGCTGATGATTACAGACCAAAGATGCCTTCTCCCAAATCCCTCCGAGTAATGACTCTTGCTGTAGTAATTAAAAGTTGAACAATATTAGTCCGTAGATAATGCATATTCTTTTGACTGCGGCCTTTGCGGATCCTGCGCCACCAGAGGATTGACGAGATGTGATTCATGGACTGATCATCCAAAATGCTCTTTAATTAAGATATCACAAAGGTAGTGATGGGCTCTAACGAGGTTTAACCCATGTTAAGCAGTGATTAAAGGCAAAATTTGCGTATCATTTTTAATACGTACAAGGCTGCTCATTGTTAAGCATTATACACATCAATTTCATGGTCAAACATACGTGTGTATTAAAAGGAAATGTGATTTTATTCAAAACGGCGTACTTCACATCTGGGCAGCAGCTATAGATTTTGTGAAGCTTCAAGAGACAAAATTTGTTTTGAATGAATTTTCATGACCACTTTTTCCAATGTGGTCTGACACATCATGAAAGACAGTACTACACATTAAATAGAAACCACAGAGCTAGATTCAGAGAATTAACTAACATGCAAGTTATGAGAAATAATGCCAATTTTGTTAAAGGGCAAATGTAGCCACAACCACACCACACTACACTTAATGTCATCTTGTGTGGTAAAATAACAAAAAATCAATGCAGGATGGTTGCAAACGAAATGGCAGCCATAAATTTTGTCAATGATGATGGCCTGTCAGCAAAAAGAGAAAAATTGTCACCATCATTTAGATATTATGTTCTATTGGTGACAATGCTTGCGACCATGCCCTCTTGAAAACATGATCATAATGGCAATTGATAGTGCTGGTGGTACCCTCCTCAAGTACAGCCATCTGGGTGGCAAAAAATGCTTTTCAAAAGAAAAAGAATTTGTAACTTTAAACTGAGTCATCAATTTGGTGATTAAAACTGCCAGCTAAATTTATTGTAACCAAAGTGTCAATAACCTCGATCTCCCAAAAAGCACCCATTATTTGCTAAATCGTCATCCATACCTCTCACAAAATGCTTTTGACGGGCATTGAGTTATTTCACACTTATAATGATTAAAAATCACTCTATCGAAATTAATAATATTTTTTTTTGTAAAAACCACACACAAAAGTTAGCAAAAAACCCAAATGGTGCAGTCAAATTTCAGGTTAACTAATTAGACCATCTAAGCTCTCTAACTGACTTATTCATATCATGCTTTATCTCAAGTTGCTTTTTTCTGCAGCAAGTTTTTTGCCTAAGCCAATAGATACCTTTATCCCCCTTCAGATATTAAATTACTTAAGCCAATTGATAATGGCTGTTATGTATTTAATGTCAAATCAGCTGTCATCAATATTCCAAGTTTTTTATTGGTAGGATGTTGACAGCGGTTGGGGGGATGCAAAATAATGCACACACACACACACACACTGTATTACCCTACACTGAACAAGTTAAAATCCTCATAAAAACAATAAAAAAGAGAAGTAGCAATCTTTTTCACGTACCATGTCTGCCAAAGTGGCAGAAGATGTGATTGATTGGAGACAGTAGCTGTATGTCAAGGACAGAGACACAGGTGACGACCCCCTGTCACCTGTCTTCTCTCACCTGTCAGTATACCTGAGATGACAAAGTAGTACCCAGGTGAAATATTTCTGTTCACAGTGACAGGATTAGGGGGCTCATAGGTTTCCCAACAAGATTTCAGGCAGACATTGATCCAAAATTGAAGACTGAAAAAATTTGTCAACTCTAAGCACAAAATAAATCAAAAGTGGTCCATTTAACTGAACTGCTGTTCCTGCCTTATCCCAATCATGAAAATCGAAATACTCAAAAAATTATTCAAAATATCCAAAATACTTTGTCTGAAAGCTCAGACCAATTTTTTAATCAGAATTCATTTTCAAAACCATCCAAAGAGTGGTGAACCAACACTTCCCAACATTTCCTCCCAACACATCAATATTCTGTTTATCTCAGGTAAATCTATTTGAATACAGGATTGAGCTGACTTCACTTTTGGCAGATTGAGGTTTGCACTGTCAAAGTAGTTGGTCTCACACGTCCAAGCAGGTAACCACAATATCTGTCCCCTACCTGTACTTATGTCCCTTCAAAATATGACGAAAAAACAGACACCTTATGTTAGGTCACTATCTCGAATCATACCCAAATTTATATATAAAATATATAAGGAAATGACATAATTATCATAAATACGTATAAAACTCACCAAGTAATATGAATAAAATATGTCCGTTTAACCAGTGTGAAATAATAACTCTCCTGGTGGCAGCTGTTGCGTGACGATTATTAATGTTCAATCATTTCTGGACTGAGAACCATTAATGTTACTTTGAAAGGGGAGAAAACAGTCCTCAATAGTTCTTATGATCTATGTCCTGTCTGTTGTGATGATTTGTGTATCTAAATAGATCTTCTAAATACATGTTTATTTATTGCTCATAAATCATTATAGGTTAAGATTTCATTCAGTCTGACCAGTAAACCAATTATGGATTCAAAGCATAGGCTTAGCACATTACATTTTCACAAGTTGCTAAAGGAAAACAGGATAAAATATCAACAATTTATCAATTCCTTAAAAAACATTTTATTTATTTTTTTTTTCTTAAAAGAATTAGAATTTTCAATCCAGACTCCAGGGAATACTGCCTCCTTTTCCAGGAAACTTCTTAAGCACTAAAAACTGGGTTTCCTATTATTTTCCCTAATTTTAACCTAAGATCTAATAAACGGTATATTAGATCTTAGTTTTAACAGACCTGCCCCTAACCTGTATGTTTAATACGTGGCACTTTTACGAGGACTTCTTCATCACTGCAGACATAACCTTTTAACAGAGCAGCCACTATAACATCTCGTCTAGTAGAACACGGGATAACATAAGCCCTCTTTTTTCTACGATTTTTTACTGGGTGTGGTAGCACCTCCACATTTATCATATTTTATATTGAATATTTTAAATTTCCAACAAAATCAACTTTTGGCTGGTAAAGGTCTGCTATGAATCAAAAACTGATTTAAATTCTATGCCATTTCTTATGCTGGATCAATTAAGGAGGTAAAACAGTCCATATTTTCATAAAGAGAGCTTCTCCTCAGAAATAGCTGGCTACAGATCTGAGCTAGGTGTGGGGTAGCACTGACCATTGTGTTCAGGTAGGCAGGGAGGATTGTGTTTGGTGTTACTGCTGAGATTGCTACCTGATTGTACTAAGGACATTGTTGTCCTCTCATTATGTGGGTAATAAGACTTTACTATTATTACTTACATTTGTTGTTTTTACACTGCCAGTAAACCAAATTAACATGGCTTCATTCTTGCGGTACCTTGTAAAATACACATATTATATCAAGTAAAAATGGTGTGTTGCTATCTCATTTAATTAATGCAGCTTGTTCTACAATAATTATAGAACAAACAACTGATCACCAACCCCCAGGTGCATATTTAAAAAAGGCATAAAAAACATCTATTCCATTATCTGGCAAACAGATAACTTCCACGCAAAATCACAGGTGTTCAGAAAAAAAAAAAAGAAAGCATTAGGCAACTTATTACCATTATCTATCAAGTACCTGCAACACAGAATCTCCGGTACAGGTGAAAAAGTTGACTTTTTTCAATAACCTGGTGCATTTTCATCTCTTTGCGAAGCATGTTTCCCAATAGGGGCCAATCAAGAGCTCATATTTGCGCAGATACAACCATCTGATTACTCCCTAAAATCGTGCTTTTCCTATTTTTTTATCAGGGTGCGTAATCTTTTAGGAAATTGCCGAGGTGTTAGTTGGAAGAGTTTGGGGGAGATATACTTCATAAAGTTTATCTATCGTACACTTTGGAGGGCAAAAATGGCTGTGATATAGAGATGAAGTTCAAGATACAGACACTGTGCGTGAGAAATAATGAGATTATAAGTCCAAAACAATTTGTAATGACGTCCAATGAAGAGGTTTCCACTGATTATCGAAAACCGAAGGTTAAAAAAAGGATTAATTGATATCTTTTAAAGACAAGACTTACATGAACATTACATACAGAGGTTTATAGAGATATATATTTGTTGTACAGATGTTAGTGAAAGAAGTAAGCATTTGAGTGCAGTTACACCATACAGATCAACCATATCAAGTTCAGTGTGTGATGGAGGGAAACTCTCAGTACCTCTGACACTGAGGGGGATTTCAAACAAAAAAGCACCTGTACCAAGTCTAGTTTTCCAGGCAAAACACTAGCTTAATACATATCATGCATATCAAATGTCCCACAAAATTTTTGGCATTTCATTTTCAAGCAAATGCCTGTGTACTTTCTAGGTTTTTGGTGTTACCCAAAGAAAAGTTGTACAAACATTACCACGGGAATCGGGGTGTGTTCAGAGGGGTCGGCACCTGTACATTGTCCAGCTGTCAGAGTGAAATTCTTGTCCAAGTGAAGATCAAACAGAGAGCAACTTATCTCTGATTGGACAGAATTTTCGGCCCTTCTCATCTTTTCCCCACTTCAAAACAAATCTATTAACTTCAATTGAAAGCCGGAGAATCCAGTGTCCGTCTCTCTTTCAACAGTCTGCCAAAGATTAAAGAGGAGAGGGCTGGACGGTTATCTAGTCTTGCTGATTCAGTTGGTCAGCTACGGCATGTTATGAACTGACCGCTGGATAGTTTTACCAATGACCAGGGTCAAACGGACCATTTTTCCCTTCTCCTTGCTTACCTACCTCCACTGCACTTTAAATACGTCTAAATTCAAGCTGATTAATGCTTATTAAATGGTATTCAGATTACATTCTTAAAGCAGGTATGCTGTTTTTTCCTTAATGTAAACAAAAACAAATAATTTACGAGTACTTACGTAACCCTGGTTTGACAAGGAATTCATCTGGACCTGAACTTGGCAACTTCAGAAAGCTTCAACAGGTATACCTTTTTAACTGAGATGACTAAACTTTATTTCCTCATCTTCAAAAGACTACATCCACATTTAGAATTGACATTATATAAGAGTAACATGTTTATCACTAATGTAACTCTTACTATATTAATCAATATCTGTCACTTACAATAAATTAATTAAGTACGTATAAAAAACAACTTCAGTCATTTGTGTCCCAATCTACCAATACATTGGAACCAGGCTTACAATAAGATAATTCCACACCACACTATTTGTACTGATTTGGTGTCAATTTTCAAAGGGAAGATCCATCATTCCCTATCTCAATGTAAGGATACAAGGCCCAGCTTCCCCCCTCCCCTTCCCTTTCTTCTCTCAATCAAGGTGACTGACATATTCCATCTTTTCTCCTGATGTTCTATCATGGCATATGTAACAGTAAAGCTTTGAAGTTGGACACATCAATTAAGAGGTTAATAAGCTGATCAGTCTGTAGAATTGATTGTGTTGGCCTCCACCTGGAGGGGGATGGACAGATATGGACACTATGGACCAGGTTTAGTTCTACCATTGTTCATATTCTGCCTACAAGGGGGGTTGTGATTTTCAAAAATAATGTTCTAAATAATTATTTGAATTTTTTCTGAATTTATTTTTGAGAAATCTTTTATACACCAAAACATGTATCTAATTAATGATGAAATGTGTATTCTTTTTAAGGTAAATGCACATTATTTTCTAGCTTTTTTACCTGCCATAAAATTTTACGCCATTTATATCCATACTCTTTTAGCCCAAGAGAGTTAAAATGTGCTGTAAGTATTTTTTATAAAAATATCAAAATGTAGTATGAAGAGCAAAACACAATACAGAGGGAAAAATGCTGCGAAAACCGATATCAACTTGCTTCCTTCACATCTCAACATGACATAATCAGTCTAAAACTTGTTCATACTCTGTGATTAAGCCCTAGAATTCAAAAAGCAAAAAAAAAAAAAAATATGAGAAAAAAAAAACCTTGATCAAGGTACCATACAGCATCATTAGACCATCTACAAGTCAACACCGTCTCTTCCTCCACAGGAAGCTTCATCATACTGAAAGATGAATCTTTTTACTGAGCAGTCAAGATGAGAAAACCCCTTGCCCCTGTTCCTGTTAACATCAGGTATAATGAGGTCTTTGATATTAAATCTGAAATGCCATGATGCTGTAAGTGGTCTCATAATAAGAAGACTCCTGTCTGGTAATGAGCGAGGCTGACGGCTGGGGTGGCAGAGATCAAATGGTGGGATATATTCTAGGCATCTCTTAGATCTACTCATTTAGACAGAGACGAGATTCTCTGTGATCTATGTTTTGATATTCTTGCAATGTGTTTGAATTCAGTCTCTCTGGAGTGCAGGCTATTTCTAGTATTTAACCACCTCATACCAAACTTTCCATTTCTGTGAAAAAGGGGATAGCGAAATTTTGATCTTGAATTATTTGGACTCTTATTAATTACCAGGGGCATGTCCTTTCTCATTACTAATATCACAAACCATATTTCCATTTGTATACAGTATAGACTGTGCATCACTGGTATTATGCAAACCCAGTACCAGAGCTATTAATGAGTGTCTTTCTGTTTTAATTGATTACCCCCTATGAAGTCACACTTGTCAGGGTTGCACCATGATGTCAGAGGCAGGACAGCACTGTTTACACAACATGGAAAGAGAGGGAGGGCAAAATACAAACCAAATGGTATAGTCCAGTNACAAAAAAAAAAAAAAAAAAAAAAAAAAAAAAAAAAAAAAAAAAAAAAAAAAAAAAAAAACAGAATAACAACTGAATTCAGCTTTATTTTATATGTAAGCCTATCTCCCGCAGGTATTAACTGAACCCCACCTTCTATGGCTAATAGCAGCCATTTTGTTTTGTTTTCTTTTCAAAAAGGATACAGATAACATTCTCATCATATATATATTATGTGAATTAAAAAGATGTGGAAAATACTCAGAAACAAAACTAATTTATCAATTAATATTATATTTCCATGGCAGAAGAAGCCCTTATACTGTATACTAGTATTCCTTTAATATGGCGGCCATCTTGGATTTTTCTCGAAATGCCTGAGAATAAAGGTTAGTTACTCACCACAAAAATATTATTTGTGTAATAAGAAACAATTAGATAGTGGGCAATGCATCTTCCTAGTTGGCATTAGTTAGTTGAAAACCTGTGTACAAGATCTAGTATTCCTATGCCATATGGCGGCCATCTTGGATTTTTCAAAAAGTCCAAGGACACTACTTTGTTACCTGACACATATGCATAATATGGGTAATAAGGATGTGGAAAACATTGAGAAAACACTTAATTTGATAAAAATCAACATAGGTATGTATATATTTCTACAGAATTTCACTAATTGGCGGCCATTTTGGATTTTTTGGCCAAACGGTAATTTTTTTCCGTGGGCTACGGCTCTAATTTGATTTAGTATGTCAAAAGGTACCCACATGCAAAATTTGGTGCTTTTATCCGCCGTGTCACGATTTGGCCATTTTTTTGCCCTAAGCAACCGGACTAGTACACAGCTATAGTTTATCAACATTCATCTGGCCATTATGAAATAATCAATTATGATACGTACTTGTATCAAGCTGTCAAATGCATTACTTCTGGCTGTGACTTATGATTATGACAATTAATTCCAAGTAAAAGACTGTTTGGATGGCAATAACCTCTAGTCTCTGGCGTGTAAATGTACTTTATTAAAACTTACACTCGAATAGCTTCAGTTCAAAAAGTATTTTAAGTCACAAACCTTTTGAAACGGACTCCTAAAAACACTTGAAACTGACAGACTGCAAGACTCACAGGTGTAAATCCTTCATGTTTAGAAACGTCAAAGATGAATGTCAGATATTGACCCTCTTCCTCTTTGGTGCAAGTTCTCAGTTTTACCCGATTTGCGATAAGTCAAACCACCAAAATATCCCTGTAACTTTCTATTGCTTTATTCTTTATTAAAAACAGACAGCTATAAAACACTGTGGCCAGCTAATCTGAATAACTACCAGAACCTACGAGAGGGCAGAATGTTGAGGTTCTTAAAAGCTTTGCAAGGATGGGTGTATCCACCTCACTAAAAAACACCGAAAGATATTAAATACCCATAAAGTCTAGAAAGAAGTGTATTAACACCTCTCCATAATACATCACAAATCATGTCCTGAAGACCTTTGCAGGACCTAGCTTGCTAATTTCTAAGAATACACAGGTAATACATTGATATAAACTGTCACAGAATACATGGTAACAGATAACTATAAACTATTCAAGACCACTCCGTACAAGACATCTATCAACTCTCCTCATGTATGGATCCATCATAAAGAATCATAAAATTAGACTTCTCGGAGCATTTCAGAGGTAACCATCAACTTCTAGGAGCATCCAGGTAACAGGTCTGACAATAAACTATGGGGAAATAAATAATAATATGCCTGCCCTCTGGTGCGCCTTTAACAGCCAGCCAGCGAGGTTTTCAAGAACTTTCCCAGTGCCGACGGATTACCTTGGGAGTTATGAGTGCCATAGATTGTCTGTGTTTGACAATTGCCTTCCTGTTCCCTGATTGTTTCACAGTGCCATGTAAACAGATAGGTGTTTTATCATCAATCAAGGCAAGGTAGAGCCAGTGCAGGGGCTTTCACCTGTTGCCTTCTTAATTAAGGTTCCAGTTGGGTTGAATCTGCTTATGAGGTGCACATGAACCATAATGTGTATCAACTGTTAGTTTTGTTCTTCATGCTCAAGTTGATTTCTTAAGTTTGTAGAATGTTTGGCTATAAATCTTAAGATAAAGGCCTAACAATATATACAGAGCATAATGCTAAATTAAAACAAATTTGACTGTAATTTCCAAACTTTTCCCCTCACCCACAGCACTATATCAAGACACATCCGCTGTTTCAATTTTTTTCGTGATCATTTTTATCACAGTCAGATAAAACTCTTATCCCTCAAATGACAAAGACAACACTGCGAAAACACGATGATCACGAGGTAAACACGCCCTTTCCCAGGGTTCGCAAAAGATGAAAAGTGCCCTAATCCTACGTAATGATATCTGGATATCTTATTGATAGTTATCAAAAGATGAAAGAGTGCGACAATCCCATAATGCACAATGAGATAACCCATTCATGCCCAGCTTAGATATGATAATGGAATAATTGAAGAATACAGAACAAATCGTTATTAAGTATGCTATCATGTATCAAGGGATATTGGTTCTGAGCCTAGTGTTTGGGTAATAACAGGCTTAAAGGGAGTGGTCATATTTGGGGGAGGGGGAGAGGGCAATATTCATATTCATTTTTTGCAATAGCTTAATCAATTATTTTAACTTACTGAGTACAAAGTAAGGTACCTATATTATTCATTATTATAAATACAAGTTTTAAATTACAAAGATTACTTTAAAAACAACAGAATAGCAGGATGCTGAATAATTATCAATGATTTAGAAGCAATCATATGCAAATTTAGGACATTTAAATCAATATTAAAATCAACTTTTCATTCATGTTATTTATATTAATCTTATAGCAAAGATTTCATGTTATATGTACAGGGATTTGCTTGGCCCAGTTCTCCATAGCAAGGTACCGTCTGTCACAGGTGTGCAGGAAACGAAGGACGTCTGCTCAGCTTCTGCTCTTCCTTTTCAGCTTGTCTACATCTTATATTTGCTTTTAATCGCTCTAAATATTTGGTCTTATTAATTAGTAAGGAAATGAGATGTTTTGAGATACAGGTGTGAAAAATCCAAAAATATCAAATACTCTGTCTATATGTCAACTTTTGTTAATTTCCACTTGCTCCACTGTATTCTACAAATAATTCAAACACATCAGCAAAATATTAGACACAGTAATTAACTTAAGCCTACATACAAACAATCAGTTTAAGAAAAATCATTACAATAGAAGCAAATAACACTTTTGCAGCTTATTTTCCAGATACCTTGGTGCCAATATTACTGCTCGACCGGTCTGCCCCAATCAACAGATGCAGAAGGAGAAGTCGGTTCAATGTACCCTCACTCTCAGGAATACCAGACTGAAGGAGCTACATCTTACAAGAGGTGAAAATTCCAGAGATTTTATCAGACAACACAGGTTTTAGGATAAAGGTGAACCTGCTCACAGCAGGGAGAGTATGTGTATGTAGATATATATATATATTTATACACAGAACTTCAAACTTTTAGTAGGAAAACTCTGCAGAGAAGGCTTTGGGAGGGATTCAGCAGAGGGGGAGCTGTGATAGTGCTGAAGACTGCAGTCTCTGACATCCCAATATAAAAGATGGTGATCTGATTATCAGCTGTAGATATGAGTATTAGCTGCTCAGAGTCAAACTCATTTCACATTTTAACATAAAACCTGGTCAAATATCAATTAACACCCATTATAATGACGGAAATAATAGTTAACATTTAAAATGTGAAAAAAAGGAAAAAAATCAAGAAGTGACAATGAATAGCAAAAACACTTCACTAAAAAAAGAAAAAAAATTTTTATCCCTGCAATTTCAGGCCACTAAATCAAGTACCTGTTCTCTATTCTGATCCCCTCTCTGAACCCTCACAGCGCTGTCTGACCAAGTTATTCGTACAAACGGTAGCCAAATAAACCCCAAATAAACCGTCCATCACGCCTTTCACCAAAGGCCACTGCACTTACTTTGCCTAATTGGCTCATCTTTTTTAGCCTAAACTCTGGACTAGATCTCATTAACTTCCCGTCTCCACATCTATTTCTTCTCCATGATCTACACAAGCTAGATTTACATCAGTGGTTTTCCCAAAAATCTACTTTGTCCAATTATCGCAAGTTTATGAGCTGTTGTATTTCTATTTTAGTGGAAATTTAGCTTTTTGTACATTGGAACTGGTATTGCACTTTTTGCCCTATAATGTAGAATGTCTGCTGCAGCTGGAAATAGCCATGGTATGGCTTTCGTTGGGATGTTTACTAAACTTTGAAGGCTGCTGTTTACAAACAGAAAAACAGAGGTGCAAATCGTTAAATGTTAAGATATGGCTAATTAATTTACTGCGCTTGCTAGCACAAGAGGAAGACAAAAATCAACAGGAAATTCAATCACCAAATTTACCTAATTCTCTCTCTCTTTTCAAGTTGGAATTTTTAACAGTTTGAGGAATCCTGTCATTCTGAAAATCATTAGTTCTGAAAGGAAGTAATTCAGTGGAAAATTGTCCAAAAATATTCTAGAAATGCATCAAAGTGCTTTGATGTTCTAAAAGACTTAAAAATCAATTAATTAAAACAGCTTTTGTATATATCCTGCATCCGTTTTATTCTAAAATCTCAAAATAGTGAGGAAAAATTTGTTGCTGAAAAGCCATGCCAATCCACCAATCAGATACCACTGCAATACAAGCGATATCATATCTGCAGCATTCCTTATTATAGACGCATTCTTGGAATGGTATTCTACTTTTATCAACCCAAACTCCCCACTTTTTGCAAAATCTGTTCCTCATTTCTTTTTCCAATTTTCCATAGCATGTTCGCATTTAAGGCAAAACATGTCCTTGGTTTGAAAGCTTATCGCCCATGAGTAAAACCAGGTTGAATAAATACGTACGCGTGCTGCCAAAAAACTACCCATTTATATTGCGATTATTGCCACAGTGAGGCCTGCGTATTGGAGTAGTCATTCATAAAATCTTGGGAAATCTCCAAAGCACGGCTGCTTACCTTATGATGTTTGAGCTACCTTTGCAAACTTCATATGTTTCTAAGTGGGAAATGTCACTTTTTTATTACATTTCTATGTGTAGCACATGCCCCTTTACAAGGTCAAGGTCACTTTCTGGATTCACAGAAACCCAACCTTTCTCTAAATACACAAAAAATTGCTGCATATGATGAAATTACCATGTGTAGGGTTTAAAACATTTTTATGTATAAGCAAGCAAGACAAGTTTAATTAAACATACGTTTCAGTGTGCCCTACTGCAGCAAAAAGAAAGATAGCAAGAAAGAAATAATAAGTGAGAGTGTCATAAAATTGGCTCCTGGTTCTTCATAAAATTTATGAAATTTTAGGTGACAATACCACTCATCTTATAAATTTTTCTTTCCACCCTCCCAGCTAGCCCAGTAATCATGTAAGCCTATGACATAACCCAGTGCAGTAGGCTTCTCAACCAGGGTCCAAACAAATGAGCTTGAAATTCCATCAGAAATACAAACCAATTAGTCATCATAGCCTGCCGCAAATCACTACCCAGTAGTGCAATAATATTTTCATTTATTATATACAGAGTTAGTAAATTAAGCAAAAAAAAAAAAAACTAGGTACCGTATTTTCTTCACGGCTCAGTTTAATCCTTGCTCAGCGCAAAATTCTCCCTTAAAAGAAGCAATTATAGAAATATTCTCCACCTATAACAATGTAACAAAGTCTTTCCAAATATAACAATGTCTGCCAACAACTGAACACTTAGACGTGGTCACATTGGAATATTTGAGACAGGTTCTGAAACTATCTGGAGTAGGTTCAGTGTTTTCAGTGTCAAACAATCTGCCTTAAAATTGGTGACAGCAATAAATATCCTGCTTCTTTCTAGGTAATGCATTTAACACTTTGACTCATTGTGTTAGATGAAGAGCATCAATTGCAATCAATATCGTTGCAAATTAATAATATGTGGAAAAAAGTCTAGATGCCATTTTGCCACAATGTGACAAGTTTTGGACCCGAACCGATTTTAGCCCGTGTCTTAACTTGCCTAAATGTGAACAAATCCACTTCCCCAGTGTGAACACGTCTTATTCCCTAGCATTCAAGGGTACCATGGTACTCTATGGTTCATATTCAATAATAAACAGCCTAAGTACTGGTATTTTGGAGGGGGGAGGGGTTTATACAGCCAAATGGAGCATAGGGGATCAACCAGGACCTATATTGAATCAAAACACCCTGTAATCTCCTAGGTAAATATCCTGACCAGAGAAGGGAGAGGATTAAGAAGGGGCGGAACTTTGATCAGCGCCCCTCTCCTGATGATGTGTTTTCACCTGGAGTGAGAGAAGATGATGTAATTGGTCTTATACTCCCTCCTATATACCTGTGTGCTTCTCCTCAAGTGCTGACACATGGTCACAATAGATACGAATATAGAAACTAAGCTTACAATAAGACAGCACTGCCAACATGAAAGAACTCAACATGCAGATCTTTCCTCTCACATCCTTATTTTTAAAATAGAGATACACCTTTGAACAATGGAGGTCTGTCAAATCGCACATACAATAAGCATATACATGTGTAGACTCAATGCTTTTGTACAGCTAGGCAGAGAAAGGTGGATTGAAAAGGGAGAAATGAAGATAAAATCTCAACTGCACTACCAATAATCAAGTCAAACACTCAACTACAGTACACCACATTTCATTTTCCCCACATTTTCCTGATTACTTTTCATTCACGGTGTAATTTCATTTGTATAAAGTCCAGTAACTCAATCCAGCTTCCCAAACCATTGTTTCTACATTTAGTACAGCCCTGAAGAGGATCAGGAAATAGCTGCTCTCTTCCAATCTGACCCTATAAGTAAAGAGGCATGTATAAAACTCAAGAGCTATTCAACATTTAAAGAGGCAGTTTTAAGTGGAATGAACCCATTTCAAACCTAACCTTATGTCCCTCTCCAACAGGCCTTCTTCACTTTTAACCTTCACCGAAAGTTCAATCATAAAAATTAACTGATAACTGATGATCATTTTCAAAACATGTATTCTAGAATTTCTACCAGTATGTTCTACATCATGCCCTGCTGAGTATAAAATTATAATAAGTTTCCAGACAATTCTTAAACATTTCATTACCACTAACCTCTTATTTCAGACAATAAGGGCACTTGTCATAACAGTTCTAGATAATTCATTGCCTTAATTACAGCTAGCAGAATAAATGACCACTTTCTTCATTTCATTTGCCATACTTTATTACCACATATAACAGAAATTATCATCCCAGATATTTCCACCACTATGTCAGGCACTGACATTTCAAAGTCTTACCAAAAAAGGTCAAACTGTTTATCAGATTTATGAATAAAGCCTCCGCAAAAGCTGATCAAATTTTGACATGGTTTACCCTTTTTGGGCCATAAATTACAAACAAGTAAATAGAGTCTTTGTTAGACTACATCAGCATAAGTGTACCCTTTTCCTCTGATCTAATTCTCCTCAAATTTACCTTGCAACATCAATTAACTGTATGTCAAGGTTTAAATAGACTTTTTATTGACCGTCCTGTTAAGATATCAAAATGTTGCCCCAAGACTCTTTTAAGTATGTTGACCCCCTCCCCAGGCCTGTTGAATTCGGATGTTTGGGGGTTTTAAGTTCGGATATTTGGGGGCTTCCTGTGGGTATACTTGATATCCTTGGGCAATGGTCCTTGAAACATTCTGAATAAGGAAAGTAAGCATCAATCCAACCTGGTATTAGTCACTTTAGGTTTTTTTTCTGTACAATTTTGCCCTTCTTAAATAGAAAGTGAGGGTGAGCCTTATGGAAGGCTCATTGATATATCCATGTTTTTTTTTTTCAGTATAATTCTGGTAATGACTCAATCTTTTTGATGGGGAAGAATTATCAATCTTTCAGATACATTTTTTTGAAATCATTAAAAATATATTTCTGTGAAGAAATTTGGTGCTTTTACTGTATAGAAAAAAACTGCTTTTCCATATTGCTGCTACCATTCAAAAGGCAAGTTTTTATTTTAAGATTTAATGACTTAAAAATACAGCACCTGCAAAATAAACCATTTTCCCCACTGAAAAGACCAAGACATTACCACAAATGATCATACATAAACTTTATAGTTATAGTTCCAGATTCATTTTATTTTACGTACAATGGTATGGAGAGGGAGGAGGACAGCATCATGCTTCCACTGTACCTCATATCACATTCCTTCCCCCTGTAAACCCACTAGAATTCATTAATAACTACATCTCATCAGGACACAGTATCATAGAGCATCATGGTGGTCCTATCACATTGTCTAAGGTTACGGAACTTTTGTTCACTGCATGCCATATGTGGCTGATAAGATAATAAGTATCTGCTCAAAGGCTTCCAAAAGGCTTCTGCAAATGAAACAATGGCTTACTTGGCAGATGTGCTGGAAAGCTAAGATCCAGCGCATGTTGAGGATGGGTGTGGGTATTTGAAGTAAGTTTTGATTCTCGTTTGCTGTGTATTGTAAACATATTCAGATCATCAAGATGCATATGGCAAATGTGTGGCAGCTCTAACTATATATATATACTGAGGCTAGCTAAGCTGCAAATTCAGTTATAAATGTGCAACGCATTTTTTACAGTGGGATTTTTCATATCATTTTTTCAGTTGATATAACACAATGTTCACGTTATAACTACTACAATGTATGAACCACTGAACACACACACACACGCAGAGAAAGAGAGAGAGAAAGAAAGTCTGAGAATTCTCCTTCCAAGAACGGTTGAATTCCCAGAACATCCCCAGCATTATATGAGCTTACAAGAAGCCAACTTTCCACACTGCAGGGTGAAACGGAGATGAAACAGGGTCAGTGAATTTTAGCTTACAAGATTCCACTTCAGAGGCAGGCTGTTCTGAACTGCTGTTTTGGCAGCAAATAGTCGCCGCTCTGACATCTTCAATTTTACGCATGCTACGTAGCCATGAATCCTGAGATGAATCCAGAATGTTTCATCGTTTAGTGCATAAGTGAAATCTTTTTCTTCCCTTCTTGTTTCATTTTGTTATAAAAATATTGTGCTATAAAAACTGGTCAGCCAGTCGCCATTCTGCCACCTTCATTTATCTGTGTGACTGAGCTTTGAATTGTGTTTTGAGTCCTGAATGCTTACGTGGGGTTTTATCATTTATTTCATAACTATATACTCTTTCTTTTGTTTCTCCCTTTCTTATCTAATTTTAATTTTAAAAGTTTGGAGTTACTAACAGTGTGAACTGTTTCAAATATAACTGACTGAATGTCAAACAAAATTTTTTAAAATTTCAATTTTCTTAATAAGACAGAAAAATAAAAATATTTTGAATTGCTGTCTTCATTCCATGAAAAACATTTCCATTCATCAAATTCCCCACAACTATTTGACAAAAATCCCTCCTAATTCCCACACTAAATAAAAAGCCATAAAACAAATTACTCCCTATTAAAAGTGGAAATTTCATTTTTTGCCTGCTCGAAAGAAATGCCTGGCGACAGCAGCATGGCTATTTTACAATTACAACAATCTGAAAATGCCACACTCTCCCCAGTTCAAGGCATGTCAGCATTCTGAATGTCAAAGATCTCAAGATAGGTGCTCAATTTTAGAAACAAGGGTTGATTACAGCGCCTTTTTACTTACTTCTTAAGAAAACCCAACAGCGCAGATTGTACAACTAGAAACATTTGCCAAGATCGCAGCCTCAGCTTTTGAAGTCTGCAGCTCTGGTATAACCCTAAGAGGTAGTTACAGTATCAGAATCACTGAGAGAGAGAGAGAGAGAGAGAAGGAAAAAGAAAAGGAGAAAAACCATAGCTTTTTTTTTCTTTGTTATGAAATGTATCAGGGGAAGACCATGTAGGGCAAGGCTGAAAACAAAAACATCAAATAGTTCATGCCACATTGTCCATCATCTCTAACACCTGACCCCAACAGCATTTTGGTCATCTTGTACTTTTATTGGCCCTATAACCTCTTCAACTTGACCTGGACTTTTCAATAAGAATCTTTGCCACATTTACACTTCTCAAAGTTGTAGGTTGCTTCTACTATGGAGCACATAAAACAATGCCAAAACACATACCAGTATATTATCTCTGAGAAATGCAATCAACTTTTTTGCTCTGAGTAATGCAATCAACTTTTTTGCTCTGAGTAATGCAATCAACTGTTTTGCTCTGAGTAATGCAATCAACTTTCTCTGTTCTAAGAAATGCAATCAACTTTCTCTGCTCTAAGAAATGCAATCAACTTTCTCTGCTCTGAGAAATGCAATCAACTTTCTCTGCTCTGAGAAATGCAATCAACCTTTCCTGCTTTGAGAAATGCAATCAACCTTTCTGACTCCGAGTAATGCAATCAACTTTGTTTGCTGACAAAAAATGGTGCACAAAAGTGTAGGGTAAACAAGATTATAAAGATCCTCTAATGCCAAATTTATTGTTCAGATCAAAATTTTGATCTAAAATGGCTTACACACTGTCCAAAAAAGCCAATATTGAAGTTAGGTGAGATGGCATGGGTGTATTTACCATGGCTCTATAACGATCCAGGAACACAATAAGATCAAGTCCAAAACCGACCTGTGTAAATATTCCTCCCAAGTCTGCCCAGTCAGTCAGCCCATGCTGCATTCCTCGCTGTCACATTTCTCTCTCTCTCTCAGTGGCAGCAGACAGGCTGGACTGGGGAGAAACCAGCTCACCTATCTGATCAGAGATAAATGACTGGGGAAGGAAGCTATATTGGTCATGCTGGCCTTTCTCTCTTGTCCAGTTTCCTGACCAGAGAGGAGAGAATCCAGACCAGGTACATGGGCGGGCATGCTTAGATGTGTGTCTTCCTACAGTGTGTTAGTCTGTGTATCCATGTGCCTGGCCAATACAAGTTTACATAGGGCCAGGAAATGGATACTGTATGTACGTCCACTCTGGAGAATCTGGACTAAAGTACCCAGAGACAGTTCATTGAGTTCAGTATCTGTCACCTTACAATGCTACATAATGTCATGTCATATGACATTTGGTGACACTTTCCATGTGACACATGGTGTATAATTGTGTTTGAATGTCATGTCAACTGGTGATCTTTCCGTCTCTTTCTTTCCGTCTTTCTTCTTTGTTTTCATTTGCTATCTATAATTCCAGCAATTACCCAAACCAACTGATGAGGTTTAATTCAACCTAATTCCAGCAAATTTGATTTTAATTCGGCCCTGGGCTAAAATTTAAGATTTGTTTATTGGACCCAGCAGTGCACACTGACTTCTGGTCAGCACTTAAGATCCTCTCCCCCTCCCCCACCCCCCCTTAAACATGTCATCCAACCCACCAGTACTATGCTTGGATAACCAATTTTCAACAATGGCCATATTTCAATTTTAATTAACTGATCTTTTCTTTCCTTAAGAAAAAACACTATGATAAATCATCTCCTAAATTAAGCAGTCGGTGAACATCAACCCGTTGTTCTCCTCCCCTCGTGTTTCGTACACCTATCTTAATCCAGGCTGGATTAACCTGTATCATCAATTACCGTGATAACAGCTCCGCCACTCTGGCTTGCTTATTTGCCTTCGTGTCTCGTACAATACCTCTCTGCTACTGCCAGTATCATGTCTAGTTTGAAGAGCAAACGACAATAACAACAACAACAACTTCCGATTCATTGATTGATTTAGGAATTAGATTAAGACCCCATTTTCAAATCCTGCTGATAATTTCAGGACCTCTTGGGGGTGGTTTGGTCATTTTGACAACTTCTTCTCTTTGCAATCGTATTAAAAGGATTTCCGGCAGGTTAAGATAAAGTAAGAGGGGTGGTGTCTCATAGGGGGGTGGTACATATACACACACTTCACTATCCTAGGCTCTCCTAATTTCAATTTTGTATGATGTCATCTAATTGCAGTCAAATTAATCACAACACAGCCCCAATCATCTATACAAACAAGAAGCCATTTCAGGAGCCCTGCTGAGCAGATATCAGTTTAACTGCAATCAAAACTAATTAGGTAACAAACTGTTTATGATAATCATGCAAACACTGTTAAACAATACATCTATATGCAATGTCACATGTTCAACAGTGGCAAATTTGGGGTAAAGGGGTAAACATTAACAACACTGTTCTTCATTCAAATACTGCTACAGTCTTAGGCTTCGTTCACATGCAATGTCTATTTTCTATTTTCTATTTTCGGTATGTCTTATGATCACGGTCTGTGCACTGAATATCCCGCCGCGTAATTACTGGCAGCGCGAGCCAGTTACTTATAGTAACTTATAGTAACTGGCTCGCGCTGCCAGTAATTACGCCGCGGGATATTCAGTGCACAGACCGTGATCATAAGACATACCGAAAATAGAAAATAGAAAATAGAAAATAGACATTGCATGTGAACGAAGCCTTACAGTGCATGGCCAGTTATGTAGATAGAATCTGATATAAGCAACAGGAATGTCAATTGCATGACGAGAGCATTGTGATTGAAACTTTCAGGATGAATACTTCAGTGACAACAATGGCTACCTCACCCTAGGAATACCCAGTGAACCCTGAAGTGTCTGTAATCCATCCCTAATCAATATGGACATGTTATATTACCTGTTACCTCAGGTGTCTTAATGACAGCAGATAGCACACAGACCCTGACAACTTATGCAACATACTACAACTTAATTAACTTAATGAGTCCACTTATTGTACCATAAAATACAAAATGGTCATAAGTGAAGACTTTTTATGAAATCTGAAATTTAAACTTGGCATCAAGGATTTACTCCATATTCACAGTGTAAACTTCAGAGTTCAAAATTAAACAGAAAATTGATGTTGTCCTGAGCAAATATACACACAAGTAAATTACACTTGTAAAATTTTTGAAGATAACAATGCAATTAAGTCAAGATCTTTAGAGAACAAGGTACAATTTGGTCATATTTCCAGACAGAAAAACATAACTAAAATCTCTATATGTCCCCGAGTGTACAGGTCACAATTTTTCAATCATTTTATGAGTCCAGAACTGGCCACTGACTGGGACAATCCACTGGCCTTCCAGTGAACCCACTCCAAGACATAATAAGAGTGTAATTACTTTCCATGTAACCATTCCTCTCAATGGACCCTCAACAACTGCTGTTCAAAAATAAGACCTGCAGTAACCTGGTAACACACACCCCACGTCCATTTTGTAAAATTATCATTCTATAAACAAATGTATCAAGTGGAGCTTAATCTGAGATGGAGATTTGAAAAGATGAAAGGAAAGTGGTTAATGAGTCAAATTCACCATTAGGGACAGTTTTTTATGGACGGGGTGGTCAAAACTTCAGTAGTACAAGAACACTCTCTTTCTTCCCTTCATCTAACCTCCTTTCTCTCTCTACCAAAGCTACAAGTCACAGATCCAACCTTCTTGCCATCACACAAACTGAGCCTACATTTCACCACAAGAAAGTTCCTCTTAGCTACAACTAAAATGTTAAAAATATTCCCTGATGCTCTTTGAAAAATTTGAAACTGTGGCGCACCACAAGATAAATGTACCATTTTCCCCATCACTGCTCATGTGTTGCGGCATCGCAAGCAATGAGGAGCAAATTAGTGCAATTTCCTTCAAAGTTGAGGCACGAAGTGGGCATTCTTTTATCATGAGGTTAGTGGGCTAGGCATGTCTATGTGTCTGTGAATGCACATACATATGCGTGTGGGCTCATACATGAAGGAATTCTTTGGCAAATGTCATGTCTAGGTCCAGATGGTGCATTGGGCTATCTGCAGTCCTGTCTCTGAGGCGTGGAGAGCAAGCCGAACATGAGAACGGTGTTAGGAAGAGGGCCTTTATTGATTTCAAAACAGTTGTGGATAATATTGTATCCAACATCCTCCCCACCTACTGTTTCACTGTCAATGTCCTCTTTGAGTTAATGAGCAGAAAATATTGTAAAACCACAAACCACAAAAGAGAAACTGAGTGATAGCAAGACAGAGGATCAGAAGCTGAACCTTTGTCTGGGTCATTATTTGTGCTGTTTTTTTGTTCTGATATAGCACCTTCACCTTCAATGTGACAAGTACAAATATTTGCCGTTTGTAAAAGTGCTCCTGTAATAACCAGCATCCAAAGTATAAAAACACTCTAACACTTTTCATGGCCTTGACCGAAAAAAGTATTTTTGAAAAAATGACCACTTATGACAAAAAGCATAATTTCAAATTTTCCATTCCGTCTTTAAGTCTTCCCTGCACTCTCTCTCTCCCCCCTCCCCCCCCCCCCCCCCCCCCTCCCCAATCAAAAGATAAGCAGAGCACTTCGGTTCCTGACCCTTTCCTCAATCGAACCTCTTCAAAACTTTGAAGTGGTTTGTATTGTCCAGTAGCATGCTTGCACAGTCTGTCAGGGTATATAACCCGCCCTGTGTGTGTATGTGGAGGAGAATACAGCAGGGGAGATAAGGTACTAGAACAGTATGGGAATGGAGGTTGATAACGGAAAGAATTTAACACTGAAATTCTCCTTCCTTAACAGGCTGTCAGTAGTTTAAATTACACTGTGTCACTGAAATATTCATCAAACCATTATGAACATAATATTTTGAAAATCACAAAACTGTTGAAGGGACTCCTTAATTTTTAACCAAAAACAAAAACATTTCAGAAAAATGCACTCAATTTTTAGAAAAATCTCCCACAAGTCCAGGTCCAATCATAAACAAAGAACAACAACCAATTCTAACATTCAATATGTCCATGCCACTACCCAGCAGACGCCATTCAGGCTACACGAAGGTATGGCATTTCCTTCGGGGTCTTTCTCCAACTGCTGCTTGGCATAGCGAGGAAATAGCTCTGAAACCAACTCTTTGGATGAATCAACCGAGAATACGTCTGACCAATAAAACTGCAATCTTTTCTCAGAGATTGCTCTACGTGCTCTTTTCTTCTTATTATATGTGGGCCTCTTTTCTCTTTTGTGAAAGTCAAATTTGCACTTTCTTACCCCTGCAGACTCGTAAAGAACCATGAAATAGAATGTTTATTTCTAGAGGATATCTACTGGTTTATGTTTGAAAAGTTTAACTTTGGCCTTCAAGGGGCAAAGAAAAGGTGAGGGAAATTTCACGCAAACTGGTTGTAAAACAATAGAAAATTGTGATATTTTGATCCAATATTTACTATGTTTTTAAATGGTTACTTCTGGAAACACTTGCCCATGTGGCCTAATGACCTTGTAAGCAGGGGTCACTGGGTTTTGATGATGTTTTGGGGTAAACTCTTCAAACTTAACAATGAAATTTCAGTTGACAGTTTGGAAATCATGAATACTGACATGTGCAACAATGATGTCAAAAAGTGGCAGTTTTAAAACAATAAACGTTCCTTAAATAGAACAAGACAGATTGAAGTGTAATTTCATGCTCATCTGAGATTACAAAATACATGCTTATTTCTTTCAAATAACTTTCCAGAAATTCATGCACCCGACATTAACAAGTCTTGCAAATTTTAGGACTGAGGCTACAAAAAGTGATGCTGCAGTCACAATAAACAAAAGGTCAGAGGTCAGTACTGTCCAATAAACAGCTGAAAGTAATCTTAGTGCACAGAACTTATTGCATATAATTAGCATGTAATTAACATATCATTATTCCACAGTTGGCCAGTGACAAGGAAAATTCCACTCTCATTGTTCTCCATTTCTAGATTCACATCCCCATTTGTCTAGACATCCTTGGGGTTACTAAATTGGGCAAAACCTAAATCATCTATCAACAAGTCAAATGTCCAGCAATAAGAGAAGAGATGCCATATTTCAAGTTAACTGAGTTTAACAAGCAACATTTAAATTGCAGACTTAACAGATTCAAGAGAATGGACTTTTATAAGTGCAGTTAATAAGTTCAATGTCTGGTGATGTAGACAGCTAAGAGTCCATGGAAATGAAGCTATTATCTATGGGTGCTTGAGTTCAGAACATCAGGTGACTGGATCGGGGTGAATGTCCCTGTAAGTCTGTAAGTTCTGGGCAATTTCAAAACAGATGCAAAAATATTTAAAATATTTAAAATAAAAAAAAATTAAAAATATGGTCTAAATATGCATTCTCATTCTCCTTAAGTACTAAGTCTGTACTAACAAATGCAGATATGCATGCACGTATATACATACATACAATCTTTTTCAGTGGGAAAGACAAATTGATATAAAAGGATTTTTCACAAGGTACAAATCCATTCAGGTTTGTCTATCAATCTCCACAGACCACCTAACACCATGATAGTCTAGACACTGTTCATTTATAACCCCCCAATAAACCCCCCTGGGTGGCCTGACCTAATTAATGATCCAATTAGACAGTCTAATTACACCAGGGTGGTCATGATCACCCCCTTCCTTCCTCCACTTCACCTCCCACTTCTGATCATCACCCACACCCACTTAAGATTACATTGTCCAGTCATTATGGTCAGTGGGGGTCGCCAGATAGAGTGGACGAGGTGACAATGGGCCCTGATTGCTGTCAATAGGTTTGATAATGGGACACAAAGGAAGAGCTGCAGAAAACAATCTGACAAGGGGTTGTTGCCATGCCCTGTGATTTGTTATGACAAAGAGACGGCAGGAATAATTTTTTTCTGAAATAATATGAGGATTTTTTCTATTATCATTGTACAAATATTACCAATGATGTTATAAATTCTATTATTTTCACTTTTTGCCCAGGTTGACATTTAATTTTTTTGACATTTATCATTTTAATATTATTGCAATATATTCATCAAGCTCTAAATGATGTAAAAATTCTTCAAATCCACCCCTCCCCTTCTATGTTAAGTACCAGCTCACCTCTCATCCAGGGATACCCGTCATTAAGTCTCAACACACTTCATTAATTATAAGAACAATTCCAAGTCCATCTCAACCACAAAGACCATTCCCTTGACAGGGGTAATGGTTCATAAATTGAATTTATCGGGCAGTTGAGGGCTCTGTGTATATTCAATGTGCTCTTTACTAATGTAAAAATTGTGTTATGTGGATTTTAGGATAATTTTATACCCCATTCACACTACAGTTGCCAAAATGCGCATTTCTATAATTCGGATTTTTCGTAAGGAATCCGATTCGGTATTGCGTTCACACTCGCTAAGCGAATCCGAATCCCATGTTGAAAATTTCAGGTTTAACTTCCTGTTTTGAACACTCGCGCATGCGCCGCACAGGAAATCTTAAAATACCAACAAAAATTTGTGACGACAAATGCAACTCAGAAGACATTCCAGCATTCTTGAGAAGTATAAGGTGGCAAAATAAGTTTGTTTCCTCATGTTGTAGTGAGTGGTGACCTCCAAATACGTTTGGTGCAATCGCTAAAGTAATAAACAAGCGTTCATAGATATCTGCACTTATCAGCACACATGCGCAGTAAGATCTGTACAGGTGTCGATTCCGGTAAGTTATCCGGATCGCGCTTAGAAATCCACCTCGCTTGCAGGATTTTGAAAATGCGCATTACAAAAATCCTCTTGCGTTCACACTACTGCATTTATTCGAATTGTGACCTAATTCGCAATTTATCCGGATAACTGAGCATAGTGTGAACGGGGTATTAGATATTTTGACCCAAACTTTTGTCCTTGTGAAGTAAAAAGTATGGCGACTTTTTTGATACAAGGTCAATGGCAATACAGAATAAAAAAAGTCACTTATCAGAAGAGGAAGAAGAATTGAAATTCAAAACGTAAATCACTCAATTAAAAGTACTAAGTTATGTTAAATTCACATAAACTGTAATTTACCTTGATATTTACTTTGCCAAATTCAGAGATTCAGTCAGGAAATTCATCAAGGCACTAAACAAATTAATAAATTAAACTTAAAACAGAGACATAACAAAGGACAAAGACACCAGTATATGCAAACCAGGTTAGATTTCCTCAGCCCTAACTATCTTAATTGATTAACTACTTATCTGGAGGAAAATTATCAAATATTTGAGCAAGGCCAATACCACTGGCCTCAATAAGTAGCCATAATGTGTGTGGAGACATAACTCCCTGGCCTTCATACAGCTTGCTATAAAGACAAAGAGAGTCAAATTCAGCAGCTTTGGTCTGATTCAGGCAGCAAACTAGGACAAGCAACTTCTGAAACAGGCTTGTTTTTTTTTTTTTTTTTTTTTTCCACTAACAGCAACCCATGTTAAATGTGCCCACTAACACAAGACTTTATCTGATACAAGAATGCTATGAACTTGAAATCTTTTTATTGTGTGTAATTGTGCACAAGCTAGTTCAATACATCAGTATATACAAGACACTTTTAATGGCTATTAACTTTATTTCTTTGAATGTAGAGATGGTTTTCAATTTTTTTTCCTATTTATTGAAATAATCTTTATGCTCAAATAATTCATTGGAAAGGAAGACTGTCTGTCACTCCCACCTTCCTTTACCATCTGAATTGTGTCAAGGAAGACATCAACACAGCAACTGTCACTTCTGTAGCCCTGATTGAAGGCAAAATATGGCATAACACAAGTCTGATGAGCACTGAGAATGTAGCATACATTAGACTAATCATAATCAAATAAATAATATGTAAATGAAACAAAATTTTTAACACTTACAAAAATTCACAATGTTTGGATTTCAAACTCAAACTATAAATTGCTCATGTAGTGGACAAAAATCCCTGCACAAGAGGTCATGACCATAGCATAATTCACAGCATCCTGTTACATCTACCTTGATATTGGCAGGCGGCAGGATTCAAAGGTTTTACAAGAAAGACAAGACAGTTCATGTGCTCTTGTACCGCATGTCAGAGGCGTTTCTTTATACCTTGTAAAGTTCTCTTCAAAGGCGTTGTCTACTTGGTTCTTTTGCTGCAGCTCAGCAGGCAGTGTGTGGAGGTGTATAGGATACAGTGGGGAGTGAGAAAAAAAAATACAAAAATAGGACTTCTGAAAAATTTGAACAGGTTTGGGTGAAGTATAAGGCGTTAAACATGGCAGAAAAATAGACTTTATAGTGTATATGTATGAGAGAGAGAGAGAGAGAGAGAGAGAGAGAGAGAGAGAGAGAGAGAGAGAGAGAGAGAGAGATTCATTCATACCCTACTGCTAAACATTATCCTTCTTATTACTCCATATTACCACATCTATCATAACTGGACCCTGGACACACAAAATGGGCCTCCCATATTTCAATTACACTCCTGAAATGACTATATTTGGCTAACATTACCAACACTCCCAAATTGCTCAGGAATCTAACCACCCTCAATCAGCCTCACAATACACCCAGCCACACTATCCAGGGGTAGTATGAAAACCATTTTCCACACCAGAGCACATAATATTAGTGAAATTATGTCATATGCCATGTTTGAGGAAAAGAGCCAATGGCCATTATTCCAACAAAGATTAATTCATGAACTTGATTAGTTAAAATTCACCAAAAAGATAAAATTCTGCTGATGAGCTTAAAGATCCCATGGGACCACATTAATACGATCAACTCCCCTACAAATATATCTACTCCAGTTCTTTCAGGCAGGCTTTCTTTGCCAGAAAGATTTACAGTAAAAGTAAATTATGGTCAGGCAGTTTCCGTAGCCCATCCATCTTTCCTCATCAAGCTGTCATGCTGACCAACTAGCCATCATTTAGTATTGATGGACTCTAATAGAACTACTCCCCTGCTCTTTTTCTTGACAAAACCTAAATTGACCACTTTGACCAATGGGTCAGTTGTTACACTGACCAGAGCCCTGTTTCCACTGTGGTATAGGGTGGATAGAAACTATTGGGCCACTACCAAGCGAATAGGCTCGATCTATATAGTTAGAACTTGTATTTCTTCTCTTTGTTTCTTCTTTGCAAAAAAAAAAATATATATATATATATATTCTATCATTGATAAAAACATATTTGTGTATATATTTTTTGTATATTTTTCATTTCCAATAGGCAAATATTTTATATGATAACTATTAAGCCTGTCACTATATACTGTACATAATAAAACATGTCATCCATTCTTTCTCATACACATCATAAACTATCACATTCATCCTCATCATCAGCAGTACAATACAAATATAAAAGCCAAGTCCAGCGTCAAAGTGTTCTTCCCAGGTGTTCATAAACATCTGGTCACCCCTGCACCTTCTGTTGTCTCCTCCAGCTGGTCTGCTGGCCACTGTCACTGACCGCTGTGGAACATCTTAATTTAATGGTTTAATATGGGGGAGGGTCACCTAGTCACAGCCCAGTACAACAGGAGCACATGTGGGCAGAGTCCTGGGCAATATGTCCAGATCAGACATGATATTAGGCTTTAAGAAAAAAATAGGAAAAATGGCTTTGTGGTCTGCCTCTCTCTCTCTCTCTCTCTCCCCCTCTCTCCCCCCCTCCCCCCCAAGTATGTACTTGACTTGGGGTTACAAAAAGAGGTTGTATCTGGGAGGGAGGGGGAGTGTAAATATCTTCTTTGCTCCTAAGGGTCACACAACACCCACTTACTTTACAAACACCCCAATACTGTATTTTCTACCAAAAGAAATTCCACCAACACTGTAAAGACAGCTGACTGGTGTCACAACTAAAATATATATAAAAATGATCAAAGAAAACAAATAAATGCCTGCCATCCGCATGTAACAATGGTGCCCTTTGGCCCAGCCATATAGAATTTCCCTTCCTTTCAGAATCACTTAACCTTTTATTAAACCTTCTGTCAGTTGACAATCTAGAGTGACAAGGGTCCACAGATTAAAAACCTATAACTTTCCATGTATTTCTAGAACTACAACGTATTTCGCAGGCTGCTAGCCAGCTGCTGGGCTAGGCCTGTTACATGTAAATGACACTATTTCTGAACCTTTTGGCATCTTGTTGCTTGAGACAGATTTACATTTTCAAAAATTGTGAAAATTTCACATTTTTGTTTTTTAAGAAAAACATAGAAACTCTGCGTGAAAAAATGCACTCTTTGTTTGTATAAAACCTTTTTCCCCAGTGTCTTGGAGAAGACTAATAATGATTCCATATCAAAGTGTCAACTGTGTCTTTTCAACTTCAGCCAAGTTGTCTTCTCTCTAAACATATACTTTATGAAGGGTAATACAGACAACTTATGTTAAGCCATTAGGTTCAAAATGTTCCAAAGGACCATAAAAAATTTCTAGGTTCCATGTCAATTCTGAAGCTGGGAGGGCTAAGGAGGTAAAAAGATCCCCTTTTTCAGACCCCCCCCCCCCCCCCGGGGGGGCCTCCACTTTGAGATTCCAAGCTTCATATCAGCCTGTGCACTCAATATGTTCTGAGCCACTTTTGAAAACAACTCGAACCAGGTGCATGCCAAGTTAGATCCAGTTATTCCAGTATAAACTTGGGCTATAATTAATTAGACAACTGGCGCTGATGTCCTGTGACATAATTATCCCACCAACATCATGCTGTAACAGCACACATCACATGGGCGGATAAAGGTTACCGCCATTAATTTTTTAACCTGAAGCATAAGCGATATTGAGAAAGGAACATTAAAGATAAATGAAAAGTAGATATTCGTGTCCCTGCATTTCTGATGATGATGCTAATGATGATAGAGATGTATTTCCCTTGTCCTGGTGGATGTATAACTGCTCTTTAGTCTTCCAATACACATCAATCACCATTGTTACAAGATACTCATTACTGAAAGGGTGTTCTTTGAAAAATGTTAGTTAGGACTTCCTCTCCTTAACTAGCTAATTAGCGAACCAAAAAGTCTTATCTCAGTGATTATTTTTCCTCTGATTAAAAACTTTTTCAATGGCACTACAATTAAGGTATTCATACACAAAAACTCAGAAACCACTGGTTTTATTCAGCGAAATGCAACCATCAATACGAGAACAACAGAGCAAATACAAGTCCTATCTCTTCACTCAATATGTCAAATTCCTCAGGGTGTGGTTTTCACATGTACAGAAGCTGGAGGTACCTTGTATCACCAGTCTCCTACATAAAATCAACAGCCAACCTCTTGATGCCTCTGAGAAATCACTGGCATTCAGCAGTTGTTATCGGCAGTCCATCTTCCCTTCTATTTAGCCAAAGTAAAGGTTTAAAGCAATTAAATGGAAATTACACAGGATTGAAAGTTAGTAAATACTGACTAGGTAAGCCATAGAGAAAACTCCTGCTTTTCTTGATGGACATTTTTTTTTTTTTTTCAAAATGGGCGAGTGTTTAATGTGTTATCCTCCCAGATGGCCTTAAATGAACAGGTAAATTACCTGGAAGCTGGATGATCTATACAGGTAGGAAGAAATCCTAGAGCAGGGCTGACCAAGGAATTCAGAAGCCACAGAGAAAACTGAGAGAAAAATCCTCCAATGTTTAAAGGTTTCAAAATATCCCACTGAGTAGCAGATTCAACATCTTTTTCCTCAATTTACTATTTAATTATCATTACACACAGTCAGGGCTGATAAAAAACGGGATGTGGTTCATCAATCTGGATAGAAGTGATTTGAGAGGGTGGGTTCCTGTTCTAGGGCATTATGTTTGTAAATAGGGGGCCACAAACATGTATAAGTGTAGTTTCAGTGTGTTTTAATGAAGTGGAAGTTGAAGGTAAGCAAACCTGATCTAGAAGTGATGCTGGGTTCACCATGACAGTAGATCATTTTAAAACTTCTCTCTCATCAGTTTACACAAGTCTGCAGGTGACAAACATACTCTCCATTTAGCAGAACTGGACTGGTAAAACTATCTGCTGCAGTATGATCCTGGGGCTTTTAAATGGGGTTTTATTCATAGGTCTGTCTGTCTATCTGTTCATCCTTCTCTCTCTCTCTCTCTCTCTCTCTCTCTCTCTCTCTCTATATATATATATATATATCTGTCTCTCATCATCATCATCATTATCACTCACTTACAAACATACATGTGCAGTCACTTGATGAAAATGCTTAGTTCTGCTTTTAAGAAACGGTCTTGCAAAGGATGTTCATCATGGTGGCGAACTACCCTATATGGCTCAATCCATCCCCCATCTCTCCCGATCTCTTCCAATCTTGTCCTGCGGGCTACTGGAAGGTGTTGCCGCCTCCATTACTCTATCTGACCCTGATGAAATCATTTCCTACTACTCCCAGCGTGATCGGCACTATAAACAACTTGCACTGTAATTTGGTCTAACACAAAGACTTTTATTGGACTTGTAAAAAAACACAGTGAGGGATCCATTTAAATTGCAAAACTGAAACTAAGTTAGTAAGATAAGACCAAAATGTGGTTCCAATTTGAATAGGGGATGGTTGTTGAAATGGAGTTAGGGTGATAGAAATGGCTTTGTTGAAAACAAAGAAACATCTGGCGACTTTGTGTTGAACTTTCTTTTCACGTTTTTAAAAGCAAGAAAATTAAAATTAAATATTTTTTAACCTGTTCTCAAAAAAGAAAGTAGAATGCCAGCAGCTTTAATTATTGGTTAGGATAAAGTTAAACTTTTCAGTTCTTCAATAAATCTCCATTTCCACAAGATGAAACTAAATCTTTGAGGAATATACTGATAAAAAATCCCAGACATCAAACCAATCTCATCATGAAAGAAAAGCACACTACAAGCATGAAAAGGTATACTGTCTTTGCCACAAGGCAAAAACCTCAGAAGACTCACGATATTCCACTACACCAGTCACTTCTCTACCTTAAAAAACATAAACATAAAAACTGCCAGTCCACTCCAGTGAGTTTTAATGCCTCGCTCCCGCTGATGAACTACTGCACGTTAAAAGGTACACCAAAACCGCTGACATTTGAAATAAAAATTGCCAACAAGCAGCACCGCAGCTTAAAGACGCCAGCACTGGGAGGTTGATCCACAGATGACTGCATGGACATGAAGACGAGAGCAATTTGTACAATCGGTGTTAAGGCAGCAGAGAAATGAGTTGATTGCATTATCTTCTGTAGTATAACTATATTTAAAACTTTATCATATTATTGTTAGGCATGTAAAGGGACATAGGGTGCAAAGCAAGAGAAAAGAGAGAGAATATTCTGAAGAAGACTGCCTTCACAATGCAAAAAAATCATATAAACAGCATTCAGCTATAAGACGAAGCAGAGAAAATCATCTAACTTAGCATCAATCATGCAATTGGGAATACTGAATTTGAGAATTATCACTTCCCCATTCACCAAAATTGGCCCAATGGCTCCCAATTATGTACAGGCAGTCCCAATTCATCAGACTCTTCCCCTGTGGACACCTGGGGTTTGTATCCTAAACAGAAGGTAATCACCTCTCATTAACATCCATGCAGGTGCCCCAACTGCCCCTCATAGAGAAATACTGTGGCCAGGAGTATGGATATTGGAAATCAATTTACCTTAATTCATTATGATGCTTCCCAAACATAAGGTACTGACCTATACCCTAATAATCATACACAGCAGGGCCCTAATTTGGTAGATATTATGGGCAGGGAAAATGAATGGTCAATATCAGCTCCACTGATAGCTCATTAAAGACCCTAACATTAAGAAGCAAATGTGGATTTTGAATTTACCAGGGTGCTAAAATAAACAGCACACAGCTTAGGTTGATATAGTCAACAAATACGGCCACAATGACTGCACACATAAAGAGGGAGGGTGGGGGATGGTAATATCACTATTATTGAAAATTGATCTGAAACGGAGTGATTAGAGGGCATGAAGTAGCAGACTTTTGACCTCTGGGCCCATTGGAATAACTATTTAGTTCAATCTCTTGAGGGCAATTTTGCAGGGACCAAGAGTAAATTTCTCTGTTTTCCACCCAGCCCATTCTTCCCATTCTATGAACTGTGTAAAGAGTTGGGTCTAGTACAAACAATGTTGTATAAGCATTGTTGGCTATTGTGCTAGCTATGCCGCAGGTCCCCCTTTGATCTGACTACGCCAGCTTTACCTTCTCTAACTTCAATAATGACTTGAATAGGATTCCTTTTGATCTGTGATGTTTTAATAATCACCAAGCCCTTTCTATCAATGTAGCCATAGCGGTCCTTTTCAGGGTCCCCTTTCAAACTCTTCCCACCGTTATACTATAGATGGAAGTTAGTGATCTGATAGTGTAAGAACTCTATTTTCTGACAGGAAATAGTAGAATTTTCAAATCTGGGGGACAAGTGGATTAGACAAAGGTTCTATAAACACTCAGGTTCATTCATCCTGTGCCCAAACTTGTGTAAAAGATCAGTAAGATTACACAAATCACAATAACACGGGGCTTTTTGAATGGGGCTGTCTCCACTGAAGTACACACTTCACCTCAACACAGGGCTAGAGAAATGTTAAAAGACATGTACAACTAGAGGATCAGAGAGGCGCTACCGCCTCCAGATATTGTACCACCAGCTGGAGTAAGCGCATTCGTATGGACCCCCCCCCCCCCTCCTAAAAGGGACACCATCACCAGTCTGGTGTTTGACAAGCTCTATAAGATGCAATCAACAAGAGTTCTCAAAATATGCAAAAAATATAACTAAAAATGATACAATCAAGCAGATTTTCAAATTGACTTGCATTTTCCTACCCTTGCTCACTACTGTATTCTCTAGACAAAAGGCCTATTNGCCGGCGGAGCCGGACGAGACGGGTCGGGACTAAAACCATGAGTACCGCCAGCGTACACGCTGGTGGTACTAAATATAACTCACCCTGTCTCATTCTCTCTCTATATATATATATAATATATGTGCAATTATAACAGGCCTATTGTCAGCAGTTTTAAATGGAGTTCTTATTCTGAAAAAGAGGAACTTTTTATGACCCTCCAAGTTGGCCAAACTTAAGTCATGACAAAACTTAGATCAAATTTTGATTCAGAATTGGACCTTTTCAAACCCACCAAATTTCTCCCCTCCCCCATATCAGTGCCCATATCGTAAGCTTGAAGCGTTAAAAGTTTAGCGTTTGTCATGATGGCTAAGCATGAGTGGCTCCCTTTTATTGAGTACCCAAAAAGAAAAAAAAGTGTCACATTTTAACAGTTAAGATTCTACAGCTACTACCAGGTGACAACCGACCTGTGTCAGCATGCTTCACTGGAACTTTTCTTAACCTTTTAAAAATACAACTTTTATAGAAGCAACAGAAAATGTAACAGTTGAAGAGTTTAACACTTGAGCTAGGCGCTTTCACCAACACAATGGACAAGCATGGATGACTCCCTCTTCACATTAAAGAAAACCACAATATTTCCACAGTATTTCTCTGCCCTGATCTGCACTCCCTACTATAGGGTAACAGGATCCCTATAAAACCCCTCTCAATGAGCAAACCAGGGTTACACAGTGGCACCAAGCTAAATAAATCACTCACTATCAAAGAAAAGGCAACTTACTTTTAGGATTATAAAATCCATCCTTGTCTTACTTGTGTGTGTATATAGTTGGGTATTTCCTTCACTGTGTTCTCTCGATTCCTCTCTCTTATGACATGGCTCCTACGAGTTTTTTTTTTTTTTTTATCAGCTAGATTCCAAGTAGAAACTAAATTACTCAGCTTTTTTTGCTGTGGAGAAATCAGTAACAAATCCTGACAGTGCTGCTCTTTTCCGTTGAAATGCTTGCTCTGCTGCGTTTACTTCTTTCACTCCCGCAGTAGTACTAACTGAAAGTCTGCAGTTAATATGTAGTTGCTGAGGCAGAATTTAACCAGAGATTTTTTTCAAGACCTGAAAATTATTCCAATCTGCGTTGAAAATTAATCAACTCCACAAACAAGGCTGCATGCTACTCCAGTAGCTAGAGTGCACTAAAGTGCAGGTCCGCTAGTTTATAAATTTCAATATCAGTAGCATCACTGGACTGTACATAGAAAGAAGAAGAGCAGCATTTAAAATCTTAAAAATCCCTTTTAATCAAACCATCAATACAATGGCATCACTATGGCCTCAAAAGTGTCCTCCGCAGAAGCCACTCTGACTTCAGAATCTGTCCACCTCACAGCCTCCAACTCCAACCACCTCCTCTTTTAGGAAAATAAGTCTTCCTAAACTCCTCAAAACTATTTCAACCACGTTGAAGTTTGTTTGCTCCCAGTGTGAAAAGCTGTGCGGAAGGAGAGATAACGCTGGCCAAACCAACATGAAAACAGCCGTATCAGGACTGGCAGTGGACACGGGAGGGAGGCTTGGGGCTAAGACACAGGAAGGTCCACGACTCTCCCAGACTGGTGACGACTGTATCAGGGATAAACCACCACAGCAACTCCTGCTTCGTCACTGGGCTGCATGCCTCACTGACACCAATAGAGTATCGGTCCCCAGTGCAGGGGAAATACTTCTGTTGCTGAGCTCTATGTAAAGCCTGTGACGGGTTATTAACGTCCCTTTTAGTTTATTAACACAGGTGAGTTAAATGGTTAAACTTTTGTTCCTTTTTTTCCTGTTTTAAATCTTCAGTTAAAAACACCAAACTCCTTTCTCCCTGTAAGTCTTGGCAACTTTTACACCTCCTCCCGTTGAGATAATCAAATCACAATCAATTTCTCATTCTTTTCTCTCTATCTTCTCTTAATGTTATCCACGGAAGCTTCATTAAAACTCTCCCCTACATAACCTCCTGTGCATGCTGCTGTACCAAACCACACAGTGAATTTCCCAGCAGGAAAGGATAAGTACAGCCCCTCTGCTTGCTAGCTCTGCTTTGCTGCCTGCCAACTCCTCTCTCTCTCTCTCCTCTCTGTCCGACAGCTGCCTTCAGCACACTGTGGGTAATCACATGCAAAGTGTTACCTGATCCAAAGCTGAGACTAGCTGCTGCTGCTGCTGCCCATCTTAATTCTCAATGCTGCCACTAGATGCCACCACCTTATAGGCTAGGGGTCAGAGGTTAATTTGACCTGAACTTGAATGGTCAAATAAAAATACCACCGGGCAGTAACAGTTTGTAATCTAGAAACCTTATTGTTGTGTACTGGCAGTTATGAACAATGCTGCCAAATTTGTACTTTAAAAAAAAAAAAGTTTTAATGCCAAACATTGGTAATTTTAGACATATTAATCTGATCAAGCAAATTTACAAACTCAAAACTGTATGTATTAAACAAGAGAGAGCTCAGAACTATTTCCACTTGTAGATAACGCTACATTAACCTATCCATTTAGTTTCCAAGTTCAGAGGTTAGATTTTAAAAGAACATTCCTCTCAATGACTTTAACATGTCAGACATTATGTTTGCAACTGAAAAAAATGCTGCAGCAGTTGATGAGCCTTGAATTCTATGGAGAAGATTTCTTTCTCAGCAAGTGGTCTGAAAATGTGGTAGTAGCATAAAGGAAATGGAAGAATGCTTCCCTTATCTCCTATTATAGAACTTGAAAACAGTTCCATTCAAGAAAATGAGGAATGTGTATAAGTTTGGAGGGCTAAACAGTGAGGTACTTCATTTCTTATCTCCTGCAGACATTTTCTGTTTATTAACTCATTTTTCACTTTTTTTATTTGCTAAAGTTCACACCTCCAGATTTTCAAAACCTGCCAACAAAATGCTCCAAAAAACATTTCAGGTAAACAAAAATACAAATAGTTTGAGAATAACAATTTAAAAGAGTGAAATGTCAAGGGATTTTTTTAACTAAATAGAAAGGAAAAAAGGGGTAAAAATAACAGCCACAGGTTTAAAATCTGCCAGTAATTATCTCCTGGCACATGTTACAATGATGGACACATGTCTGTCATAACGGAAGAATCTTTCCAAACAGAAGCTGTAAAAACTTAACATGGCTGTCATGGTTGATTTAATCAAGAGGAGCTCATGTTAACAGCTGGCGATCACACCTGACCCGACTACCAAAGATGATCAAAATTAACTGCTTTAATAGCAACAAGGATACATTAAGTAACACAATTTGGAGACATTAAGTATAATTTTAATATAGAGTCAATATTAAACATAGGAAGTAAAATTGGTGACATAGAGATCTGTATTTCTTATCAATTTTTTTTTAAATGGTGAAATTAACAACAGTATATCCAATTACAAAAAAGGAAGAATAAAACAAATCTTAGAAAAAGACTAGAACAATTCAGCTGTAGAGAAAAGAGGTCTTTATAATCACAAAACTGCATAGGCTGACAAATAAAATGAAATTGCCACAGAGAATCTGGAATTCACATGAGATGCCTTTTATTACAGAGATCAGATAAAAAAACATCGTCTGGCTTTTAACCTTTGGAATACCTCAAGTTGTCTAAAGATGTAACAGCTTTGGCTTCCTTCCTCTCTTTATCCCAACATGCTTCGATAGAGACTCGGGTCATCTTACACGCAACATGACTACAAAATTCCAATAAAAATACCTGCAGACAGGATTTCTGCCAATTTGTGTTTTTTGGGGATTTTCTTTTTTTTTTTTTTTTTTTTTTTTTTGTGGAAACCTTTTGGATATACTTCCAGGAATCTTGTTCGTACTTCCCAGCAAAACAGAGAACAATTTTGATCAAACTAAAACTCTAAAAGTATGCTGGGACGCACTTTTCTGTTTTCTGATATTTCTTATCTCAGTTATCAAAATATTAAATTTTTTATTCTGGCTGCAAAAACCACTCTACTATGATCTAGCATATTGACCTACATCTGCCTTTTTTTCATTCATAATTTTCATCACAGTCAAGCTGCAAATTGTTAATCTAGATCCATCATTCTAATCGGGTTTTGTTCAAGCATGTTGTGAAAATTGAACTTGCTGAAAAAATGTATAAAACCATTCAACTCTTTCTAATTAAGGTATTGAGGTGGGGAATTCACTTATTTGTCTGATCTTTTTTGCTAACACATAAGTAAATGAACACAGACCTCCGCTATTTCTTATATTGTCAGCATTTCCAGCATACTGGCATATTCAAAACTCCCTACATGTAATAATTTACTTATCCCATGGTCAGCCTTGATTTTACTATTTGCTCATCCCATAAACGAAAGTCTAATGGACTACACCTAATAATAAAAATTGCATATCTGATGAAAACAGCTGCTACAGAATCATTGACATACCCTTAAAGAAATATGTAATTTTGTCTTGTTACATTAAATGTATAATAATCCTTTGTTCCTCCAAGCACTGTATGGTCCATGCTACTTGTATATGGAATTTAGTTATAACTGCACCTAATTACTTGTATTTTTTTCCTTTAAAATTCAAGCCATGAAACAATCTGTTGTGAACCTATTGCAGCTTGCACATACTGTACAGCCATTCTCGTACCAGGTGATAGAATATCTGAGTTCTGTCTTCACCATCTAATCTCACACATGCTGCTCCAAGTGGCCACACCGATGCAGACAAGTACAGACTAAAACTTGATCACAAGTTTTTTCCCATTTTCGTTCAATGATCTATGACTCTTGAAATAGGAGATGTCAGCTTGTTTCAGTGAATTCATAGCCAACAGTATTAATGTAGAGAGAGAGAGAGAGAGAGAGAGAGAGAGAGAGAGAAGGGGGGAAGAAGAAATAAAAAAAACCTCACGCATGTACCCATTAAAGCCCCCTCTGAAGAGGTAGGACAGGTAGTTACAAAAATAAGAGGAAAAAACTTTTATGACAACAAACATGCATGAAATTGCTACCCTCAGTGAAATGACCAAAAAAGAATAGATGACATATAATTTAAAAATACAGTAAATCAAAGTCACAAACTGAGAAAAGGCTAAATGCCTACTTTAAATGTTTTAACTCCGAGGCAAATTTCCTTTACATTTTGAAAAAGAAACAAACAAAACAAAACAAAAGAAAACAATGTCAACAGCTCTGTTTAACGACAATAGCAACTGAAGACTCTGTGCCTCTTACAAAGAGAAGACAATAAAGTTGTTGCCTGCGGTGATTGTTCCAGCGCAGGCAGACGCATGGCTCCTGCCGTCATTTCAGGCCATCACTGGTAAACTGTTTAACAGGAAGAAAGAGTGTCATTTAGGGCACAGGTCAAGTGGTTTAAGTCATTTAAAAACAGATTATTTCTGATATGTGACAAGAGGCTGGGTGTGACACGCTCCCCGCGGAAAACTGGTGACAAGTGGACGCAAGTCTCTGACAACATCGTATTTATCATACCGATGCTGACATGTGGAGGGGAGACATTAAGGCACCCCTGATGACAGATGTATGACACTGACATTCTGACACTGGGGTGACACAACAGACAGTAGACTTGCAGGATGTCTTGATGACAGGTGTGACAGTGACGGACAGACAGACATCAGGGTAATACATCAAGACAAGACACTTGCAATATGCCTTCGATGAAAATTTAAAGCGTTGACAATAACAGATGGACAGGTAATAAGAAACAATATTTTAAAGAGATGAAATCTCATTGCTGAAACATTAAAGAAAATTCATAAATCAATAAGAGGTTAATTACACAAGGAAATTTAATCAATATCAATTGAAAAAACCCAAAGTAAGAAATTCTCGACACACAGAGGTCACAAAGTACTATGAATGTGGACACATCTGACAAAGTATACCATTTCAAAACCCATTAGACACAAGGCAGCCCATATCCTCTCCAACCTATCAGATATACAAATATTTGGATCAGTTGCAGTAATATTCCTGTTACTATACATTGCTACCACACCCTATTGTAGAGATGGACACATTATTGCTGGGCGCATTCACTGGGATGAGATCTATGAGGGAGTAAAGAGAGAGTATGTCACACATGGGTTTTTATCGTAGGATATTGTACTGAGTTCACAGTTTGCTGTCAGGAAGTCAACTACTCCCGCTAAGTACAATATACTTTTTGTTCCCCTGTTGATAACACACAATGACATGTAGTACTATTTTTCAAAGGCTGTATATTTGAAAAGAAATGATATTGTGTATTGCTTTACATCATGCTGAGCTATAAGCTTAAGGACAAGATAGTGCAATTCTCAGTATCAATTCAATAATTTATTGATCACCACCAAAATCTCCAATTCTAAGTCAACCCATTTCTGACTTATCCCGAAAATTTTATCCAAATCCATCTATAAATATTCAAGCTAGGCTCCCAGTACTAACAAACCAACCTAGACAAAAACATAACCTGCTTAATGGAGGTAAATATGACCGGTTCAGAGCTCATGGACCTGATACCCCATGTGACCTGGTCTACAAAAATGACAAGAAATCAGATAGAGCACAAATATATAAGAAATAGTAAAAGATACCAGGGGCTCGAGAATGACACTAATGAAATTCTGAGTTAACAGATGTTGCCGGAGATTCTGTTTCTTTTGTAGAGTCACATCTTGGACTATTTTGATTAATGGAGGGTTTCTGGTTATTATTGGCCAGGTAGTAAGTACAACCAGTGCTGTACGGAGGATCAGCACACATGACACGCTGAGAAAGGAATGTCTATGCATAATGACAGCAACATATTTCTTCTTTTTTTTTTTTTCAATAACAAATCTGGAATCTTGTAAATCTTCGGGACTAGACAACACAATGTGTTAAATGACTGTTTTTATAAAAATCTCTCCCCCCCCCTCCCCCCACCAAAAAAAAAAAAAAAAAATTTCAAAAATTGCCTTACTTGTATTCCGCTTATTTTGTATTGATCAAAACCTTGAAAACTTTTAATTCTGTCACTGTAGCGTAACTAATCAAGGATTATGGCAAGTCAAAAGTCAGACAAACACTTTATCTCCGATAACCCCTTATTTTACCACAAATATGCTCTGTTTTGATTTCATCTCCAAGATTAAATATCATAAGTGTCTTCAGCATCTTATAAGTATTTATCCTAAAGAACCCTGTGGTAGCAACTTATCACTTAATTTTACCACAACAATGTCATTTTTAGCATTTTTCTCTTGGTCACATGTCACCTGATCGTTTCTTCGTGTTATCAACCTTTTAGTATCAGTATCCTTATCACCAATATTAGGAATCTGACACCATGTTTTTTGTCATTTTTGTAATGAACATGTACTTTTGTTACTTCCCATAAGTAACACAGATCCACACACACAAAAAAAAAAATCAAAGCTGATAGAAATGAGCCTAAAATGAATGATAATATTTAGTGCATTTATTTGCCATTTCATATGAAACACTTAGGCTGTATTCCCAGAGCTTTTAGATCGATCTATCCCCGCGGGGAGTCTCACTAGATTACTGTCAGATAATCCGGCTTAAATGTCCGTCACACCTACTACAAGCTGTAAGGGGGTAATTAACTTTCGTGTCCGCCCGGATGACAGCTATTTAGCGTGAACCCCCAGGGAGTTAGGTCGATCTAAAGTAGATCGATCTAATCTCTGGAAATGGGGTCCTAAATACCCCACAAGATTCACAGCTATCCTGGTGCATGTTACCAAGATTTCTAGTTAAGAATTTAATTTTCCTCTTAACAATATCATGGACAAGACTCTCATTAACACCAGCAATTAAAACATATCAATCAAAACTGTCAAGACAGACAGCAGGCGAAACCTGTGAACTTGTGACACAATAAGAGAACCACAATGAGATGAAACTTTTTTCTCACTCACTATCATAAAGGCAAGAACCCCCGACACAGATAATTAAAATTATACATTTGATAATTAGATAATTGGCACAGCTCCTTTGAAGTCAATCAGTTAGAGATCTTCTGCAGATAATTACAACATAATTATTACATACAGAAGAGAGAGAATCATTAATATCGCCACTATGACTTAGAGATAACATGAACTGAAATTAATTGTATTTTTTATCAATGTTATATGCTACACTCCTCAAATTAAGCAATGTATCGCACATCTTACAACACTTCAAACATAATTACATCACTGTAAAAAAACAAATGAGGAAATCCCTGAACCCTTGACACCATTAACACCCTTAAATTACTTTCCCTGTATCTTATATTAAGGAACTTGTTTGTATCATGTTCTCTGATTGGCGTCCTGTGAGACAGTGAGATATTAATTGATATAAAAAGGACGGCTGACAAACATTAACCATGGGTGTCAAGAGATAGACCCCTTGGGTCACTTAATTTAAGTTTTCCTTAAAGCATATCAAGACATTAACTCAAGAAGGATAATGATTTTATTGGCCAGTTAAGGGGTAATACCATGGTCTTGACATAATTCATTAAACACATTTTAAGATAAATGAAATGGCTTGGTCATTTTCACTTTTTTAATACATATTTTCAATATTATGTAGGTTTTTTAAATGCTGACCATGTCCAGAAAGGTGAATGTTAATGTCAAAGAGGTTATGTTTTCCACATCAAAAACGGGAGAGGGGGGTCTGTACAAATCGGCTGAACTCTCATACATCATTAGATGATAAGAACATTTAGGACTTCTGATAGCAATCAACCCTCCACCTCCGCAGAAAATCTCCAGTTGATAGGGTATCTTGGAGATAATAAGGGTAAAGTGTCAAGTGCCATGTGTCAAAACTCAGCCCCGCCAACACAAATACACTCTGCTCCAGAGCAGGACAATTTTTTTCACAAAGCAAAGAGTGACATGTGATAGACACACACACATGTTACATTACCTTTCCCCATTAAACATGTTTGCTAAGGTGTATAAAGAGAGAGAGAGAGAGAGAGAGGAAGGGAAAAAAAGAGTGAGGGGGGGGAGAGAGAAAGAAGGGAAGAGGGAAAGAGGAAGAGAGAAAGAGAGAGAGACTGACACATGTCAAGGCATATCTATTGGCCAGAGAACTTGACAAGGTGAGATATGGTATTGACTTCTTCACATTAATCTGCATCTTTATTTGTTCAGGGAGGCAAACTGTCACAACAAACCTTCAAAATGCCCTCTACTTTGTAATCAACTGATCAATAGTGAGATTTCCGTGTTTACAATTTAAGGGATCATACTTTCAAATTGCCAGGTCTCCATAGAAAGCATTAAGCCCTGGAAGTAAGGTGTTCTGTTTAGGTTATATCAGGGTCTCTTTGAACAGAGTACATGTAAAGTCAGTAAGAACTGGAGCCTACAAAATCATCATGTTCATGTATTACTTGGACTTTTAAAAGTATTAATGATTATCCATACACATGTATCTAATACACTAGACTCTTTAAAGTTTCTAATTTAATTTTTAACCTTAATTTAAATATACATTAACCAGGGATTAACATTTCCTAATCATTGAGAACATTTTTTAGAAATATATATCTTTGTGAAATTCAAAATGACGAAACATCTGAACAACTGAAAAAATTGGCCACAAGTGTCACTTTTTTCCTCAAATAAACTTATCAGTTTAGTTAAATTAATTGACTTGGAAACATTGCAAATATGTCAAATGTCAAATTGCAAATATTACAGCTACATAATAAATCCCTTCTGCTTTCTTTTTTACTTAAAACTCTGCTTTCTGTGTTTTTTAAATTCTTGTTTATACATCTTGAGGGTTAAGTTTTAAGTTTCAAGGGCCTTGCAACTGTGTGCATTTTTAAAATTCAGTTTCCCAGCCTTACTATTCCTTATAGGGGCCAGCATTTTGATAAATTTCACACGCATGATCAAAGATAAACCCACACCAGTGGTCCCTAAATGATTTCATTCTTGTTTCTTTAGTAAACTGAACATTTATTTTTATAACATCAAAGAGGAACACCTTGCTCCATTATGGACATATAATGATAGAAAAACACAGTGAAAGCAATGTAGTTGACTTCCCCTTGAAATTTACCTGCACCATTCATTCTTGGCATAATTTGTGTTTGATCGAAGGTTTGTCTTTTGTTTAACCTGTTTTGAGAGCTTGTTGGTTTAGACGGGGGCACCATAGCGCAAGGTCAGGTGTAATACATATTTATTCCTTATGCAAATAAGTAGAAAAATGAATGAAAAGAGACATTTTTTGCTATGTTTGATAATTAGGTCATTGACATAGTGGCGGTAGGGAGTCACCCAGACGACCCGTTATGCATACGTAGATCGCGAACTGCGTTTATGTACGAATGAGGCACAGCTGGAAATGACGTAATTATTAAAGGTGGCTGGAAAATAGCGCCGCTAAGGACTGGATTTGAACTAGCGGAAAAACTTTTTGAAGACAGACTAAGCGGAAAGGAGGAAAAAGGACTTAGAAAAGAAGCTGACGGGGAGGGAGGAGGTGAACGAAATAAAGTGAGAGACTTACCGATCTGCTACTTTAGCTGTACTCAAATTGTCAAACTGTCCTCTATTGTTGTACGTATAGTAGTAAGCGTTGTCGACGGCTGCACGTCTCTCTATAGTTGACCGCTCGTGCCGGAGGCTGGATACGATCTGACCGCTACTGCTAAGATCTTCAACGCGCACATGTGGGTCACATGTCAATTAGGACGCGTAACGATTGGTCAAGATGATGTAAGAAGTGCGGTAGAGGCACAAGTGGCTGTATAACGGCGCCAGGGCGACTCCCTACTTATTATGTAACGTCATAAATGGGATTGCGTCTAAGGCCGCAATCTTGTATTTATTCCTTATGCAAATAAGTAGAAAAATGAATGAAAAGAGACATTTTTTGCTATGTTTGATAATTAGGTCATTGACATAGTGGCGGTAGGGAGTCACCCAGACGACCCGTTATGCATACGTAGATCGCGAACTGCGTTTATGTACGAATGAGGCACAGCTGGAAATGACGTAATTATTAAAGGTGGCTGGAAAATAGCGCCATGAAAACGCCAGGACATGTGTAGCATGTACCTGGGGTTTTTCCGCCACCCAAAAAATGTAATTAAAGAAAAAACACCTATAATGAGATATGAACAATTTAATTATTGAACATTGATGCGTATATGAGAGGAAAAGGATATTTAATTTAGTTTTGAAGTACCTGGAACCGTGTTGTAAAGTCCTTTGGTAAAATTTTTTGCGTATCAGTCCTTTGCTCTATAACAATATAAGCGTATAAAGTTGTTGTAAAACTATGCTGTCTTTTAAAAATGCTTAAACCACTGCAATCAGTGGAGGGGAAGTGACAAGTCCATGCTCCTATAGACGTATGTATATCTTTAACGTAATCGGAGCGTCGTCGCCCCGAAGGGTCAGTTGGTCGTACATACCCTTGCGTTTCAGTATATGAGTTCTATAACGAAATAAACGTATAAAATTGTTGTAAAGTAAGCTATCGCTTATAAATACATAAATCTCCTGTAATCGGGAAAGAAAAGAGTCTAGTCAATGGTTCTAAAAGCGGATGTATTTCTTGAAAGCGTTGGAGCGCCATCGCCCCAATGAACGGATCTGTTGGTCGGACATACCCCTGCTAGCAGCTAAGGTTGCGCCCCCGATACGAAAACTATGACTTCTTATGTTCGTGTTAGCGATTGAAGCGGACGCAAGGCATACTTGTAAGGCTCTGTTGAATTGGGAACGCCTCACTGGAGACCCGTCCTGATTTACGAAGAGGTGGGGGTAGGTGGAGGCCGGGCGGGCTTGGAGGTAAGCTTTACAGATGGATACCGGGCATATCGTAGGTTGCGAGATGATTGAAATCTGGAAGTTAGAGGTGACTGATGAGTGTTTAAACGATCCAAAGGTTAGAGTCAGTTGATGGCTGGTCTGATCGTAACGTAGATCGTCCCGTAAGAGCGTATGAGGCGATGGTCCTGCCGTGATCTCACTAATGCGCAGTAAGCCGAAAAAGGCTAAAGAGAACATGGCCTTGTACAGGATTGCATTGTAACTCGAATCGAAAGCGTGCGAGGCGGCGGATACGAGTTTTTCAAGGAAAGGTAGAGTGATTGGCAGGCGTGTGTCCTGAGAAGGCTGTAGTCTCTGTAAGCCCTGAAGCGTCTGACGCACCAGGTAAGTGGCTGTGGGGTCCGTCATATTTCGCATTTTGTATCTGTAGCTTAAAGCTGACATGAAAGTTTTTATGGAGTTGGGCTTATAGCGGATCGCCAAATATTGAGCAAAGAGCGCCGTTATCGTAGCGTCTGCGGGGAAGGGTACTAAACCGGTGGACGCCTGAAAATCCTGTAATAGGTTGTCGATTTTTCCGTACGAACGTCGCGTTGAAGGGGCCAAGGCTGCGTTGATTGTATTGTTTAGTCGGCCAGTAAGATCTCGGGTGACAGATGACTGGGCAGCGGAACGGGATGGGGTGTGGCTGTCGTTTGCGTAGAGCGGAAAGTCTGAAAATCGAAGCGAGAAAGAGCGTCAGCTGCGACGTTGTCAGAACCTGGAATATGTTCGGCTTTGAATAGAATGTTGTAGGATAACGCAACAAGGGTTAGTTTGCGAAGTAAGCGGAGAATAACTTTTTCTTTTGTCGAACATTTGTTTAGAACGTATACTAGCGCTTGATTGTCTGAATGAACGATGACTTTTTTGTGAGCGAAAGTGTCACGCCATAGGCTGAAAGCTGCCACTATAGGATACATTTCAAGAACGGCTATGTTTAATTGTTTCAAGTGATCCGCCCAGGGTCCCCAGAACCACAGAGAGTTGAGTATCGCGCCGAACCCATGTTGGCTAGAAGCGTCGGTGTACAGGTGAAGGGTGTTCGAACCTTCCCATGCGTCGTCGTGGAAGAAACCTCTTCCGTTGAACTCGAGTAGAAAACTTCTCCACATATTCAGGTCGGCTCGAGATTCGCTGTTAAGACGGACTTTGAAGTATGGCTTAGAGACCCCTATTGTCAAGTTTATGAGTCTGCGAAGGAAGGCTCGGCCAGCGGGAATGATGTAGCAGCAGAAATTTAAGAGACCAATGATCGACTGAAGCTCTTTCAATGTGATTTTCTTACTGCGGAGGTGAGACTGAATTAACTCTAAACACCTTGAGATTTTTTCGGCGGGAAGTCGGGCCTCTTGCTTTACCGAGTCTAGCTCAATGCCCGCGAACGTTATGGTCGTGGCCGGGTCAGTTGTTTTGTCTGCAGCGATGGGTATCCCGATGTCCTTGCACGTATGAAGAAATTGTTGCAACTTGTTCGAACAACCTTGGTAAGAGCTTTCTACGATAAGGAAATCGTCTAGTAAGTGAGTCATGTGGGGAATGTCTAGCTTTGTAGCTGCGATCCACTGCAGTGCCGAACTAAGCTTTTCGAAGAGGCTGCATGAACACGAAAGACCCATAGGCAATGTTTTGTCGAAATAGAAAAACTGGCGATGTCGAAAGCCTAACAGAAAGCGGTAGTCTGGATGAATCGGAATGATACGAAAAGCATTTTCAATGTCTGTTTTTGCCATGAAGGCTCCCTTTCCAACGGTCTTGACTAAGCGTATGGCGTCGGCGACTGTGGCGTATTGCACTGAAGAATGTTCTGGGTTAATGCCGTCATTAACCGAATGGCCTTCGGGGTGGGAGAGGTGGTGGATAAAGCGAAATTTGCCTGGGGATTTTTTGGGGACGACGCCGACAGGGGAGATTTTAAAATTTGGAAAAGGAGGGGTGGCGAGAGGGCCCAATAAACGACCCGCTTGGACTTCGGTGAGAATTTTGTCGTCTAACGCTTGGGAAGTGTCGGAGGCGGACTGTAAGTTTTTAGTAGAATTTTGAGGGAGGGAACCTGAAAAGGGGATTTTAAAACCTTCTGAAAACCCCGTAACTAGAAATTGAGACGTGACGATGTCGTAATTTGTGAGGTAACGTTCGAGGATCTGGGGTTTTACGGGGGTGGTGATGGACTGGTCCTGATTGTACGGCTTGTTTTGGAGAATGGCCTGCTGGAGAGGGGAACTAGAATCTTCGGAAGCTGGGTCTGGGTTGGTAGGGGGAAGGGCCGGAGGCTCGAAAGGAGTGGGATCGTTGGCGGGACATTTTGAATGGAGAGGGCTTTGACGAAAGTTGGGGGCAAGAGGAACGGGGGTGACTGCCCCTGCAGCCCATGCATTGGTGGGGGAAACGGCACGTGAGCGGGTTGCATGGCTGTCCCTCGTTCCAGCGAAAACAGAAGCCAGGTCTGGAGGCTGATTGTGGGACTTGGTCTTGATCACGTCTCGCAATGAAAGTGACCTCCGCCAATATAACTCCGTTGGGGTCCTCCCAGTTGAATCCAGGGGACTTTTGTTGTGCTCTGAACTTCTCGTCGTAGCGACGCCAATTTGGGAATTTGTTGGCCTGCATTTCGAGAATGCGGTTTGCGTAATGAAGGAGGCTCACTGCTTCCGTTGGGAAGCGCTGAAGGTGAATGACACTAAAAACGTGGAATGCGCACTGCCATTGATACGGGGTTATTGGAGACGAACGTTTGTGTGCAGGAGCCAACTTAAACGAAATATTCCCGTCGTCGTCGACATTGGGCTGTGTAACGAGTTGTTGGGGCGTAGAAATTTCTGAAGAAGTAAGCGTATTTGACGAGGGGGGAAGGAGCGATTTCATATCCACGAACTCTTTAGCCCAGATTTTTTCCCTGAGGCTCTTGGGGACATGCTGGTCTAAAAGTGAATAGTGGCTCTTACCTTGAGAGCCCTGGTCCTGAGCCGGGCAGTGGAGGTGAGTGGGTGGCTGACACTGTGCCTGGTTAGAAGAAGGATTACCCATGTAACCCTGAGAGGACGAAGGACCGGGATTAGAGGCGTAACCCGTGTTACCCTGTGACGACTGACGAACTTGAGACTGGGCTGGGTTACCCATGTAACCCGGGTTACCCATGTAACCCTGAGGGAAGGGAGAGTGTGTTGTGGCAAAGAAACCCAAGTTACTCTGCGACGACGTGGAAGGCTGGACATGTCCGGAGTTACCCACGAAACCCTGCGTGGTAGGCAGCTGAGATGGGGCAGAGTAACCCATGTTACTCGGCACTGCCCTTACAGCCTCTTGACTCCCGGTGTGTAAAGGTGCTTGGCCGTGCAGGGACACCTGACCCTGGATAGGATTACCCATGTAACCCTGTGAGGTGCCAGGTGGTGGGCTGTTTATGACACCTTGAGTAGCTGTATTGCTTGTGTGCGCATCTGATATCAGCGATCCGCTAGTGGGAATTGGGTTTGAGGCGGCGGCTGCTGCTCGTGGCGAGCTGTTTTGCCTGTGTTGATGCGCGACCTGCGCGTTTGCGTCCGTCATAACGGCGGTCGCGTATTCCCCGTGTTCCTGCAGGGCTTGAAGGAAGGAGAATCCTTCCATGGGAGGTGCAGGGATGTGAGGAAGTTGGCTCATGTTCTGAAATAGAGAATGAATTGTTGTGACTCCCTGAGCAGAGATTTTAGCCCTGCCAGCTATGTGGGTGAGTGGGGGAGGGTGTCTGTATGTGTGAGTTTGTTTTATGTGAGAGGAGTAAAAAGATGGAAAGGTTCCGCTAATATGACGAGCAACGTACGTGAACGGATGTGTAAATAGTGGAACGTGATAAAATGTAACGAACTATTGTGATAACGTGTAACGAGCATAACGGGAACAGTAACGAATCTAGCCGTGATAACGTGTAACGCATGCGGCATAGTAACGGATGTAGCATGTAACGAATTAACGTACGTAAGTATAACGTGTTTCTTTGTGCGGAAAGTAATCTGAAAACGTGTAACTTAATGTGGCATGTCTGTAGTGAGTATAACGGGAAAATGTAACGAATCTAACGGTAATAACGTGTAACGTATGTAGCTTAATAACGGATGTAGCATGTAGTGAAATAACGAACGTAAGTATCACGTGTTTCAGTGTGCGGAACGTAATCTGAAAACGTATAAATTAATGTAGTATGAAACGTGTAAACCATGTAACGAATGAGACGAGATAATATAAAACGTATGTGGCGGTGATAGGAGATAGCGACTGCAGAATGTGCTACGATGTAACGAAAGGCCATGAAAACGTGAAACGTACGCAACTATTTAAACAGAAGCGAATCAAAAGAATAAAATGATGGCAACGTGTGTAACCTAACGGAATGCGTATAATTATTATAACCTGAATAAACAATAAAACTAAATATAGTTAGTAGGCGACTTGATGCAAGGAGCGTGGTATACTCACGCAGATGACGTCGCGAATGGATTACAGCGCCCCGTATCGATCGCCAGAGACGTTTTCGTCCCCGTGTGTTCAGATGAACTCCGTCGGAGCAGAGGACGTCTTTCCACGCATCTTGGATTCCCACGTGTTTCCAGAAGTGTGCTCGTGACTTGGTTGAAAGTTGTCTTCGTAGTTCGTCGTTGATAACGTCGACTTGGCCATTGAAAGATTCCTGGTCCGATTCCTGCTTCAGGTAACCCCTCTGTTTGTATGCTCGAGGGTAAAGCTGGCCCCAGTATAAGTGAATGCGACGGTTACGGCGGAGGATTTCATCAATTAAGAACAGGATGGAACGGATGACTGGTGTGGGATCGTGGCCAAGGCGAATGTCATTTTCACCCAACTGACAATATATGAAGTCGGCTGAGGAAACGGCGCTCCAAAGATCGGGAAATTGCCACATGCTGTGGACGTTAGCGCCACCTCGCGCTAAGTAGCGTACTCTAGATCCAGCAATACCAAGATTGTTGGGAAGGTCACTGTCGTCCCGAAGTCGACGGATGAAACTATGTCCCATAACTACAACTTCCCGATTGTCTGGTTTCATGCTGAACGTATGTGTACTAAGCTGCAAAGAATGAAGGAATAATGCGTGGGGTGAAGTGAGGGTATTGCGTGCTAAGACTTGGTAGTAGGAGGGGGTGTTGTAGAGACAAAAAGATGTGACTAGGCTATGAGCATCTGTTAAGTATTAAAGTCGGTTCTATTGAAGAGCTGGGTTAATGTGACGCTAATTAGCTCGTCCGGTGAAAGTTACGTAATGACCTAAGTGTTGTAAGCTTAGGTTACAGATTAGAGAAGACTTTGGAGCCATCTAATTAAACATGCATGTGTCCACAGATGTGGTGCGTGGGAATGGCGTAAACATATCCGAACTGAAAAACGTATAGGAAGGAAAGTTTAAGCGTAAAAAGGGGCTATGTAATGTGTTACTAACGACTAATCTGTAGTGATAGTGTAAAGGTGAGCGTTCTAATAACGAGAGGGATGACTATCGGGGGTGAGGTTCATTAGCTACGGATGCGTAAAATATACTAGTGGACGTGTATTAATAATAAGCTTCACCTGCATGTCTATTAAGAGCTAACGAGCGGGGTATGTAATGTGACTAAACGAACTACCATACAGTTCTGAGTCCGGTGCTGAGATCCTGGAGTGGTAAGATCGACGATCGGAGGAAAAAACTCAACGTCCATCGGTGTTAAGTAACGACAAGAGATATAATGCCAACTGTAGACCATGATAACGTAACGAACTGATATTGAACGAAATAAAGTGAGAGACTTACCGATCTGCTACTTTAGCTGTACTCAAATTGTCACTGTCCTCTATTGTTGTACGTATAGTAGTAAGCGTTGTCGACGGCTGCACGTCTCTCTATAGTTGACCGCTCGTGCCGGAGGCTGGATACGATCTGACCGCTACTGCTAAGATCTTCAACGCGCACATGTGGGTCACATGTCAATTAGGACGCGTAACGATTGGTCAAGATGATGTAAGAAGTGCGGTAGAGGCACAAGTGGCTGTATAACGGCGCCAGGGCGACTCCCTACTTATTATGTAACGTCATAAATGGGATTGCGTCTAAGGCCGCAATCTTGTATTTGTCAAAAAGGTTAACAATATACAAGAGTCAAACTTCAGGTGAAAATATTCAAATTATGAGAATCAAAGGAAAAGGCAGGAACACTACAGGAAGCACAAACAAATTGCCCAAATTCTTGTCATTGCTTGGAGATCCTGATCTGCTTTCAAAGTAAACCTCCACCTTGGTATGATAGCAAAAATTTTGATTGGAAATAATGTTATATTCTCCATTTTCATATAGCTAAAAAAATGTTTCTCATCTTACATAAGAGATCGTCTTTTAAAGCACAATTCATTTCAGTTAAAGGACAAAATAAGCATTCTCTGCTGCACAATGCATACTTCCTGCCTTTAAAAACAGAAAATACAGGGGAAAGATGAACACAGAGTTACTGAGTACTACTTTTAAACACTGATCTCATCATTTAAAAACTCAGTCATGCGTTTTATTCTCAAAACAATGGTTGCTTCTTTTTTTCTAAAATTAATTTTGCCATTTATATATTTTCTATCATTTAAATTTTTCATATATCATTTAAATAAAGAATGGCCCTTCTTAAGGCCAAAATCAATCACATGTGATTACTTAGTGTTTTGCTATTTAACTTATTTACCCCAGTTAGACGAAAGAGCACTAAACGGTCATTTAATGTTTCTTTGCTTACAACGCCAAAAAGAAGAGATAAAAGCAAAGAAAATTTCTTACTCAAGTCGCCTTTTCAATTGAAATGCCAAGTCCTTCCAGCTCTCCATTTTAGGTAAAAAAAATGTCAACTTGACACCCGCAGGCCTAACAACACAATCACTACCAATAACTGAGCCAAAACATCCATCCCATTAGCAATGACACCACAGCTTTTTTAACGCAATATTTTTTTCAACTTTTATTCAATTTTCCATTAGCATCATTCTTTAACTGACCACAAGCCTAGCAATAGAACAAACGCCACCTAGCGAACCATCAAAACATCCTGGCCATCATTTCCAGGCCACAATAACCAACAAAATAAAATGTTCCCAAACAACAAAATACAAAGTTTACCCACTTTCCTCTAATAAACCCCAAAGAATGCAACACCTTCTTCTCAAATTAATACACTAAATGCCACAAACCTCCGCAAAACAAACACGTAGAAAAAACCCTCCACCACACAGGTGTTGTCTAATAGCCCGAGGGTGATCAGAAGTCACGGTGACAGACATCAAAGCCTAGCCTCTGTTTGAATTGTGTTCTCTGTGTTTGTTAACACACAAAAACAGAAGTTTGATGTCATTTACATCTGGAAACTGGGGACCCAGTGGCAATGCACTGGCAGAGCTAAGGATACAGGACACAGATTCATCTCTGCTCAATTTTAAATAAAGGCCCCTAAATGCATTATACTGTTTAATAAACAGCGCACCTGTTTTTCAAAGGGTCAGTATAGAAAACAACATACAATTTACTGTTTTGTGAGCTATGCAATCAAAAAAAATTCACTGCACTGACAAAAAATGATCTTACTTTGTGGGCCAGCACCTGCATTCTTGCCAACTTATACATTTATTAATTTTCAGGGAAAAAAGCTATTTAATTTCGCTTTGAAAACCAGGATGAACAAAAGATCTTAAAATTCCATTCACTTCTGGCAATAAGAGGTTCAGTTTATGTCCTTCGCCAAACATTTAGCAAGCCTGCTTTGTAATAAAAGATACTGAATTTGCCAGTAGTAGTGTTTCTGGATAAGAGATATTTGGTCTAGAGTGTTGTGTCATTTACCCTCCTATATCTGCACTGATCACACCATCACACATTCCTTGTACACACAAATGTCAATCAAATGTCAATTAATGACAAATACTTCACACCTCTCTGGGTAACTGAGACGAGCAGTCACAATGAGGCTGCGGTATTATGTTCGGCATCACCAGGCCCGCAGCCAGCAATGTCAAAAGGGAGGTTCTTTTTCTGAAAAAGTAGACTGATTCTTCCCTTTCATTTACCCATTTCGAGAAATGACATAAAACTTGGATCAATTTCGATTCCGAGAGAATGTTTCTGAAGAAGGGGTGTTTTATTTAAATGCCGCCCCATCTCCCCTCCGCATATGGCCAAAGAAGGACAGACGTCCTAATTGTTAAAATGAAACTAACCATCATGTAAATAGGCTTCTGTACCTTCTGTCTGGTATGTGAATCCTAATGCCATGCTTATAACAGCTACCGCATGAGGAAACATGTAGTTATAAAAAATTGCAAACTGTTTATGTACTTTAACAAAAAGAGACAGTGAATACATTTACATCAGCAATATGGTTGTTTATCTGAGATGCCCAATAAGAAACATTAATGTATAAAATTCATCGGAACTTTCTGAAACTGGCTCTGTTTGCTGGTCTGATTGTTTTTATTCATGTCTATTCATTTATTTGTTTACCTGTTCACCTGGATGGTTGTGATTTTAAATGGTATACATTTATTCTTAACTTTTCTCTTAATCAAGCATATAATAAGTCTCCAATTTGTGCTTGTTAACCAAACTCGTTCAACATCACATAATGTAACAGGGTCCTCTAAAAAAACATTAATTTTCTTTCATCTGCCTCAAATAACATTGTGCAAGGCCATTTACAGGTTTAAAGTGCTATTTCCTAAATTACAAACATTTCTTTTACCTCTGCAGGTGCTAACTAAGGACATTTACCATTTACATTTATTAATACATTGAAATTCATTTGCTTTTTTTTTTTTCTTTTTAAACTTCAATTAGGGATGTCTTTTTTCTACATTAAATGAAAAACACAAGTAAAATTTATCATGTTGTCATATTTACCAGGTTCTTCTCATACATAATACAGACTGCTGCAACTTCATGTACAACTACTCTTGAAATACGTGTAAGTAACAGGAGATTTAGGGGGCAAAAAGTCCCTTTACAGAAACTTGTCTGTCTGCATGAGGAGCATTTCATTTGGAATTTACCCTTTTTTTTCGAAACCAAAAAAATCTTTAATTGTCTTCAACAAAACAATAGGGTTTAAGATAATTCTTGCCATTTTCTGACAGACATAATTTGTCAGTAGCAAATTAAACAAATTGTGTTTCAACAATGTGTCTTTGAAATAACTGTGACATCTAAACAGATAGACATCTCTATGCTAATTAAAAATTCTCTCCCCAATATTTTTTGCCCAGATCTAGTCACGAGTCCAACAAGAGACTCAGTCTGAATAAAAGAAATGCATCAAAAATTCCAATTTCCTTTTTGTATTCAATTCCAATGTATGCAAGCTTGACTGACAAGGAAACAGCCAAAAAAATTCAATTCTTATAGTGTGCTACATGAAAAAATTTGTCACATTGCCGAATCTATTTCATCAAAATCAAATATGTTACTGATAATTTTGTGGAATACTAAAATATGAATATTGATCGGTAATAGCAATCCTGGAACAGAAAATCCTGTGTTATATTTTACAGGCTCAAGCCAGATGGGGAGGGGAAAGGGGGGGGCAGAAATGGTCAGAACTGAATTGAAACTGCTACATGACTAGAGTCCCCAGCCCCCCCCCCCCCTCTTCACATATACGTACTACCGTACATTTAAATTTTCAGAAACAAACTAACCGTGTGTACCAGGTCTCTGTCGTACCACAAAGGTACATCTAAAGTTCAGGAGGAGTGACACACATGCAATCCAACAATTATACTAAAATTGACAAAAAGGTGTCACCAAATCTCACACCTGTGTATAATGACAAATTATTTCAAATCATGCGACTTCTCCCACTTACAATGATGACTACAAACAAGGATTTAATTCTAACTAGTGTACATACATTTATGAGATCATTGTCAGGGTCGTGGAGTAAATCAAAATAATGAAGGTCTTATGGGTAACTCTACAGGACGACTTTAACACATTTGACATCATGCCAAAGGGTTTAATTTACAGGAAAAACTCATCCCCCCATTTGTAACAATTATCTTGGCAACATAAAAATGACCAAAGCATAACTTCGACTGTAAAAATTAAAAAATCCACGTCAACGTGTTGTTCTTATGAAATTCACAAATAACCCCCCTCCTAAGAACCCCCTCATCCTTCCCCCCANCAAATGTCTGGCAGCCACTTAATACACTTCTACCGCCTTGTTTGTGCGATAAGATGCAAATGTTTTTCTTTTTTCACTGCTTTTTTGTTTCGCTTGGCTGCACTGTTTTAATCTGCAGTTGCTCAGTTTTTATTTCTCTTTCTTGCAAATATCTTGTCACATTGTATCTATTTGCAATTTCTTCAGACTTTTCCACATTTGTCAAAAGTACATTTTCATCAAATGCACTAACTGACACAAAAAAAGCTAAATAATCAAGTCACTGAGTTAGTTGTTTAATTAGTCCACTTTTTAGGAAAATAATTTCATTAAATATCACACAAGAAAAGAAATCAAAATGGATGACTGCTGCTGCTGACCAAACAGCCATCTTAGACAGCAAGTAAACTTGGTAACAGTGCAAAGCACAGTGGAATACTGTTAAAATGTAGCAACTGGTCAAAGACAAAAACAGCAATTAACAATAATCTTCCTACAACAAACTGTCAGTCTTCTGTCACCACAGACTACTAGTGAGACACCAGTCAGCAATGGTGTTGGTGTCCCAACGTTGCTAGATCTCTCTCCAACTTGGTACCATGATGGCATCAGTTGACTACACGTCCTGACGAAGACATCAGCGATGAGGGTTTCCCCACGTACTGCCCTCTTCTGCTCTTTAGTGAGGAGTGGAAGAGCAAGAGATTCAAAAATCACAGCAACACCACCAAGTTCAACTCACGAGAAAAGGTTCTGAGAAAATTACCACTCTAAGGAATCCTGGGAATGAATTTCCAGGCTCAAAGTTGTCATCATCTCTCCTCACTTCAACACCTGATCCTGAGCTAGGAATAGCTCTCAACCTTCCACAACCTCTGCCATCAGTGTAGACATGGCCAATACATTTGGTTCACTACCAAATAGCCATTGCCAACTGCAAGTGTTAAGTGCCTTCTTTTCTTAGATCTTTCAGCAAATTGTCACTTTTTTCACCAGACACTGATTCATAAATCCAATTTTCTTTCAACGATTTGTCACTAAATTTAATCAAAGAACATTTTTGTCAAGAATGTCTCAGAATCACTTAGCACCTTGGGCAGTGTCCTTTGACCTACGTGTCCCTGTGTCCTTTTTTAGTTCACTAATTTGAACAGGTGATCTTCATATTTAACCAGTCCCCTGTTCTCTGTGGTGTATGAAAAAATCCAAGTCACTTGATAAAAGACTGATACACTTGCCACCATCATCAGATAAGGTAAAGCTAATTGCAGGTTTCAAAAATATCTTGATTATCCATTCATCTTAGATGTGCTAAAATGCAATTAGGCCCTAGATATGTATAAAATAAAGGCAGTATTATCAAACCACATACAGGGGACTTAAACTGATCAATATTCTCAGAAGTGAGGATATTTTCGAAGATGGGAATGATGGGTAATCCATGTTGTTCAAATTGTCAGACGACACCTTGCTAGACCCCTTGAGTAATGAACTTGTGGCCCCCTCACTGGCTTTGCTGCCGAGTTTAGCAGCTAACAATGTAATTACTGACAGGGATATTTGGCGATAATTACTTTGATGTGCGTAGATCAAAAGCTACTGACCAGCTCGATACTATGACCAGCTGTGGTGAGGACAGATGATGATGGTTATGTAGGAGATTTAGCAGGTAGATGGCACATAAAGTGATCCTTCTTAATTAACTTGAGCATTGACTTATTAACTTTGGTGAAATATTACATTCATATCTATCCATCTACCTATCTATCTATCCACATCGAGTATCTTTCTATCTATTCAGCCACTCACTTCTAAATTTATTTATTTAATTGTCAGTTTATTCATCATTTACTGAGGTTTCAGGTGGAATATTCTTGACATATTTTGGGTTAGCAGGAGCTGATACAGAGATATTTTCTGACATTCTTCCAAATTATGTTTGTTGATCCATCCTCCATTTTTGACCGTCTTCTGACAGAAAAAAATTAGATACTCTTCAATGTAAACTTGAAAATCTGACCGTCTTCCGGAAGACCCAGAAGATGGCCTAAATCCGTCCCTGGTTAGGTTCTGAATCTGCAGAACCAGCTTAAGAGGAGGTTACTACACTAAGGACTGTCTTAATTTCATCATATATTGCCTATTCCAAGCACACCTTTTATTATCTTTTCCTTTATTTGCTATTTGCAATATAATTTAGTACAATGCCAAATTTTATCCTGGCATTTCACTTTCTACACTCGGATATCGCTATCAGTTTCTTTTGGTTAAAAGAACGTCTGTTTTTTTTTTTCTTTTTAAGTTGCCTATTCACCTCCATTTAAATCAATTCTTCAATTAAGAGAAAAAGAACAATTGTCTCTTTCTAATCTTTTGATGTTAATGACTTTCTTTATCTTGAACCTCACAAGCAATAGTAATCTCTGCTTTTGCAGTTTTCAATTTCACCAATAATTGATTGCAATGTCTGGTGGGGAAGACATTGCTTTGAATCAGTTACATTTAAGAAAAAATTTGACTTGATTAGACCAAATTACTGCTATACATATGAGGTTTTAATTAACCTCATTTTCTTTCAATTAACTGAATTATCACTCAAGGGGTAATTTGATATTTCTTTGTACATGGTGATCAAAAGCCAAAAGTTATTTATAACAATGTTCTGAACAATGACAAAAAACACAACATCTAGTAAGACTAAAACAATTAAGATATTATCTCATCTCAAGGGTTTAGGATAACGATTCAGCTAGCTCCCAAGAAGATTGTGGCTAATATCCATCTTTACAAGTCAAAGTGAGTTTTTTTTTTCAAATTTTTAATAAATCATAAAATCTCATTTCATGAAATCACCTGTTTTATCTGATTCTCTCCCCCCCCTTCACCATTCCCCACTGGCCTTATAAAACTTTTCTTTTTAATCAACTGAAATTACATCTCAGAAACACTTGACCATGGGGTGACCATGTCTGATCTTTTCATCTTCTGACATCTTTCTCCACATCCATGCCCCCTCCATCTCCATTTAACAGTCAGGTTATAATTGAAGGCTATCCCTGACTGTGGGTTATATATTGATCTTTTGAAGCCATTTGCTAGTTAGTCTAATCAAATGTATTTTTGGTAGCGGAGGTGTGATCATCTCACCGTATCACATACCCCCTGTGGAAAACCTCCAGCTTGGCAGAGTTCAGAAATACTGCAGCGTATCTTTGATGTTCGGTGGTCCACAGCATGTGGTTCTCACCACAGCATATGTCTTAGTTGTCGATTGCAACCTGTGTAGTTGTCATTTTTGCTCAATTTTATATTATCATTAAATCAAACAAAATAATAACACCTCTTTTAAATATAGAGAAAATACCTGAATAATACGTACATCATTATAACAATGCTTCATTTTTCTAAATTAATTTTCTTGAACAATGAAAGACCTAGTGTATCTCTCCTTCAAAAACACCATTTATCCCATAGTAAGAAAGTTAGCTCATTGGCTCCTTACGTAATTTTTATTTTAAAAATTATATTTTTTTTTCAGATTCCCAGCAAATATTGCTAAAAACATAATTCATCTTTTCTTTTTAACAAAAAATTATTTATAGAAATAATGAAACTGCAAAGAATATTAGATGCATTTACTTTGGCTTAATTAAGCCCAGTAAAAAAAAAAATAAAGGGCGTATTTATTGCCATGATGGTAGATATTAAGTAGTAAAAAGCTGTAGTAGTAGGTAGTAGTAGTAGTAGGTAAACAATTTTCTTCTATATCCAAGCCAACATCTTACGTACATGTACGTGGACAGTATAATAGGCCAGCCAGTTATTACACACTGATCACGACAGAATTAAAGCAATAATAACTCTTCGTTTCGGCCAAAAAATGAATTTTCCTGGAGTAAACAACAATTTTCCCATACTTACCAATGGTTAATGAATCCATTTTTACATTCAAAGTTAGTCCCTGGTTTTTTTCTAAAAAGTTTGGTTTTTTGTTAAAATCTCTTAAGAGATTTTAACAGAGTATAGACATCAGTGGAGGTCACGTGGTCTAAAGACAAGTTCAAATATCAGAATAAAAGCTATAACTGCTGTTTTTGTGGTAAAACAGAATATATTATATTTCTATGAGTTATTCACAAGGTTTTTATTGTGAAATATAGATCTCATACGAAGAGTTATTATCCCTTTAATATTGTATGACATCACAGCCTGCCATCACATTAACTTTACATATTTCAGCTGGCATATAATCTGCCTGAATTTCACACATATAAAAAATCTCCAATGTTCAAGCAATAGCTTAAAGGGCTCCATCGTTAAACTTGCGAGTTACTAATGTAAAAGAACTCGAAGATCTTAATGGCTGCCGTCTTGGTATTATATCATTCAGGTTATTTCATACTAATAAGAAGAGTGTGTGTCAGCTTGCCTGTGTAACAGCACAGGTCACAGGTGTCAGTGACAGGAGGACCACTGATGACAGTGGTAATGAGGATGGGTTTTAGTCAGGAATTGCCAACTCTACACACTTAGAATTGGTACTTCTGAAAACTTATTTTTAATCAATATGCTGGTAAAAGTGTTGATTGAAGTGTGCACGCACATGTGTGTATGTGCATGCATTCGTGCGTATGTTGATAGCTCTATCTCTGCATAAGGTACAACCACCAATCTTAGCTCTTAAAAAGCTTTAAAAAGAAAAATGCCACAAAAATAATAGCAAAACTAAAAACAATGAAATAACGTAAAGCCATTCCTCAAAATCTTCATATATTCCGTTCTCTCAGATTCGTTACAACCTATTTTGACACTTATCCACAACTCAAAAGGAAAAATTTAACAAAATAAAGAAAAAAAAAAAAAAAAAAAAAA
>NW_019775813.1:623505-646596 GCF_001039355.2 Lingula anatina
CTGCTGTTTTTGTGGTAAAACAGAATATATTATATTTCTATGAGTTATTCACAAGGTTTTTATTGTGAAATATAGATCTCATACGAAGAGTTATTATCCCTTTAATATTGTATGACATCACAGCCTGCCATCACATTAACTTTACATATTTCAGCTGGCATATAATCTGCCTGAATTTCACACATATAAAAAATCTCCAATGTTCAAGCAATAGCTTAAAGGGCTCCATCGTTAAACTTGCGAGTTACTAATGTAAAAGAACTCGAAGATCTTAATGGCTGCCGTCTTGGTATTATATCATTCAGGTTATTTCATACTAATAAGAAGAGTGTGTGTCAGCTTGCCTGTGTAACAGCACAGGTCACAGGTGTCAGTGACAGGAGGACCACTGATGACAGTGGTAATGAGGATGGGTTTTAGTCAGGAATTGCCAACTCTACACACTTAGAATTGGTACTTCTGAAAACTTATTTTTAATCAATATGCTGGTAAAAGTGTTGATTGAAGTGTGCACGCACATGTGTGTATGTGCATGCATTCGTGCGTATGTTGATAGCTCTATCTCTGCATAAGGTACAACCACCAATCTTAGCTCTTAAAAAGCTTTAAAAAGAAAAATGCCACAAAAATAATAGCAAAACTAAAAACAATGAAATAACGTAAAGCCATTCCTCAAAATCTTCATATATTCCGTTCTCTCAGATTCGTTACAACCTATTTTGACACTTATCCACAACTCAAAAGGAAAAATTTAACAAAATAAAGAAAAAAAAAAAAAAAAAAAAAACACTGACGCACAAGACATAACCTCCTCCTGGGCCGTCAGTGTTCACATGTACTCCCCTGAGGTCAGACAAGACACTCCCGGTGTGGCCTTAATAAATACAATGTTCTACAAATGTTCTTAATTCTTCAGACTAGATACATTTCCCCCACATCACAATGGCGTTATAAGAACCACACGGGATGCATTGTGCAAACGTTTAAGGTACAATATGCTACACATGTTGAACTCATGGCCAGTATGCATGTATAGCACTGCCCTAGTACAGCCTGTGAGAAATTTTTACCACACAACATGTAGAATTCCATGCAACAAAATAAGAAACAATGTCCTCAAATAACCAAGACTGGCAAAAATTGAGACCCTCCAATGGGTTGAGTGAACAAGGTGGACAGATTTAGCAAACAGGCAAATGTGTTGTTGGGGTGCATTCAAACAATTTTTCCTGGAAAATTTTGAAAAAAAAATATGTGTAGGCCTGTGCCAGCCGTAGTACCATTTCCAGGCAAGAAAGAAAATCACATTATGAAAAACCCCATACATATAATTACATTTTGTCAAATATTCCTCTCTATGTGAACACATTACCTTTTTTATCATGACAAAAACTACATCAAATCAAATGTTAAATCTTTCAATGTAACTCTTATTCATCAACATCAGACCTTAAACCCTGTCTGTACTTCATTGTCTTAACAGTCCCATGTCAATCAACTTTATCTGATGTTCAACACGGCACTTAACTTGCCCAATTTGTTGGTCTACAGGGTCACAGGTAGATAACATTCCAGGGCGTAAAGTTTGCTGTGGAAATTAAAACAGGGTGTACTCCTGGTACTAGTATTAGCCCCACTCAGATCTGATTAACGATAAGTTGGAAAACAATTAGTGAAACAGAAGTGGTCCTGAAAAGGTCATGTTCAGGCCAGTGGATTCTTGTTTTCTTGTAAGATTACATTTACTACTACTTCTATTACTACCACTACTATGTTAGGCATATTGTCATCTATTGTAAGATGCACTCAGACAAAAGTAGAGGGAACCAGACTTTACTTTTACTATAATCACAACTTTACCATAAAAACAATTACAAATAATGAAAATATTATAAATCTAAATTAACAGAACCTTAAAAATCAAATAATGCATATAACAACTTTCAATAAAATTTTTGTTTTATTTATAAAAAAATAAAAACTAATAAAATGTCTCTTCTGAATTGACAATGAGAGGCAACATTTTTTAAATTAAATAGATCAGTAGTATCCTCAATCAAATTAAATCTAAGGAAATGTGATAAAACTGAATTCAAATAATTGTACAAAAATATTAAAAACCATTCCAGTAGCACATTGTTTAGACTACTGTAGTTCACATCTGAACACAATCATGGTTATCTCAACTACCACATTTGTGGCAATGGTTGTGATTGCTTTTGTCTCAACCACCTTGTACTTAACCACCTCTAAGGCACAGTCAGTGCTAAAAGATCTAGCTTAGAGTGACACTTGATGGCTGCTCCTCCCAACTCCACCCTTTAAGTTGATCTAATAAGATCACCTTTTTCCAAATTAATTTTCATATATCTTGCACTTATTATTCATAAAAGTTTTCTTAATCATGTACCTGCTCGGTTAAAAAACCAAATACACACGTCTTAATATCTTAATCGACGCTTACATTTTGCTGATAATTTCCACTTTTTCTTGTCTCTCACTTTGACAAGAAAAACATACGAATCAACTTTTAAAAACCATTCTACGCTAACGATATATTTTGTGCATTCATATGAACCTCTTAAGAGTGCCTCAGAGCACAGTTTTATCATACGCTGCCACATCTCTAGCTCTGTGTTTCATCACAGCAACAGGAGTCTGTCTAATCTTTATACCTCAGAGAGAAGAGAGTAAATCCCAACAGGCAAAATAAAAATTAATTTGACTAAAAAGCTATTTAGTAGCCACTTTGCTAAATACTGCTTCTTGAAATTCTGAATGTACTCAATTTTGGTTAAAACATTTCATCTATAAAAGAGCCTACATTGTCTATTTTTCTCACCTAAATGAGCAAAACATCAAAGGAGAGGCTTTAAAAATTACATGGACAGCAGTTTCTCTCACACGTCTATTAATGCTGATTGGATTAACCATTCACCTTAGTTACTTACAAAATTAGGCACAAAAATGCTTCAAGGAGGCCATGAAGCTTATACATCGCCAGTCAACATGTATTATTCCCAAGAGTTTATTACCATCCATACCCAGGGCATCTATAATAGAAGAGGGCCTGGGAGAGCAGCATAGTGAAAAATGAAGGCAATTAACCTGGAGATGATAAATCATTCTTATTACATTGAGAAATTCATTTCCAAGTTGATATTTAGTCCCAATGATGAAACACACACTGTATTGATCAAGATGTGTATTTGTGGTTGTGTTATGAAAACAGAGATTATCTTGAAATTATTACTGGGATCAATATGATAAGTAACAGGAGAAAAATAGTGCTAGAAATAACCAATTGCTAAAAGTAAAACACCTTTCACTAGCTTCCACTTGCTGTATGAGAGAGAGAGAGAGAGAGAGAGAGAGAGAGAGAGGGAGAGAGGAAGGGAAGTAGAGAGAGAGAAGGTATGGGAAATGAAACAAATACTTTTTATTTTTAATCAATTCAGGATATGTTTTAAAGTACACAAATACAGCTAGCATAATGATGCATTACATAAATAAACAAATAAAACAATAAAACAGGTATGACAGGTAAAACAGTTTCCAAATTAATGATGTAAAAAGAAGTTGGCTGTGAAATAAAACTGGAAATGGATATCTTCTGTATGGAGGTGTAGAGTTGCCAACACCATCTTAAAACTCTGGGTGACCACTCCTACCTGAATCTGAAAACAATTTCAATTTCATATTCACAATTTCATATTCAGTACTTCAGATAACTAAACAAAATCCAGGTGAGTAAAAGAAGTGGACATGACACTGCAGAGGTTACACCTGGCAGCCATCAGTTGGGAGACTTGACTAGAAACTGGAGGCGTGTGCGACAGCTCATTTGCTGTGCAGTAATGTGGTACTTTGTAAATAGCACCAACACTCCACATGAACAAATGCACCAATATACCCACACACAAACATCAATGCATATCCCATCTCCGATAAACCTCCCCGAGGCAAGCCTTCACATTTTCAGTGATGTTTCCTCTATCGGAAGGATGACAGTGCAATCAGCAGACATGAAAGCGTTGAAGTCTCACACATTTCCTGCTGCCTAATCAAACATGTCCCAATCCAAGGAGACAAGATGCAGGGGACCAGGTGGGCAGCTCAGGTGTGTGATGCTACTGTTTAAACACCCATTTATTCTTTGAGTCACTGTTTACTGAAGAACCTTTGATAACACTCTGAGAAAATGGTTGCTTGGAGTTTTTCTCAGACGTGAAATCTGCAATCGTCAGGACTCTCTAAGGGTTGTGTAACGTGACCTAAGAATGGACCCCAAGGTTGACATGTCAGGTGTGATAATGAAGTGTTTAAATACTGTTATATTACCTGAGTCATCAGCTAATTCAGTGTTATGTCAATAACTTCTCATAGAAATCATATCCTCATTTTAACTCGATGATCGTCAAGAGTTTACTGAGCTGGGCACAGCTAAAACAAGGACTTTCTAGATGCAATGACAAAGTTTTGATCTGTACTTGATGCCATACTACCTGATTTACATTAAGGCCAATATATTCCTCATAAAACAATATTATTGATTAATTATATAAATAGAGAACGAGGCCAAGGAGGAGACAACGACCGTAAGAGAGCTCCTAGAATTTCTTACAAATTCAAACAATCGGTAAGAAATATTACAGCTATGGATACATAAATGTGTGAATACTAACTGTCTCCTGCGAATGAAAGCTGTTTAGCTGACTTGGTTTTTGTCATCAAGCTTTATTTTGACATTGATCATAACGTATACCATAACTATACAACCGACAATAGATCGTGACAAGTGCGCTTCAATACAGGTGCATCGGTGAGTACTGCTCACCGGATAAACAATAGTTTCAAGTCAGCCTTATTGCCTCGAAAACACATATCTCTCTCTNAAAAAAAAAAAAAAAAAAAAAAAAAAAAAAAAAAAAAAAAAAAAAAAAAAAAAAAAAAATTATATAAATAGATGAGGAAATAATTAATCAATCAATTAAGAAAATACTCATGATTAAATACATACATGCATGCAAATATACATTTACACACACAAACACATTACACAATCATATTAACAAAAATAAATGAATTAATGAAATGAAATGCACTGGGTATAGATGTTACATAACAAAATTGCAGGACTGTAGTCAGCAATATTAAAAGGGGAGTTAGTCTTTCAGAAAAAAAGGGGACCATTATATCCCTTTAATTTAATTTACTTGAAGAAATGAAACAATACTAAATCAAATTTTGATGGTGATTGGACTTTTTGTGTAATTCTTTAGAACCCCCTCTCCCCCACTCCACCTTTGGATATAAACTGTTACTCTGAAAATACAAAACAAAACACAGTCCTACTTGACACACATTTGTAAATGTAATATGAAAAACAACATTTTCAGTTTTTTTTTCTACTTTTTTTTTTTTTTTTACCTCTGTGCCAGGATCCATTCTTAGGGAAGGTCTCCTGCAGGGAGCACATATATAGTCCATCACAGATAGTATGTCCTCTGATTACTGTCTGTAATCTTCACACCACAAAGTCATGTCCCGGTTCTCATCCGTCCTAAAATCTTTCCCCTTTATCTTTCCAAATTTGTCCTCAAACATAAATCTTTAAATTCCTGAGTCTTTTACCTGAGTCTTAATTGATTTCACAGGTAAGAACCACCTTCCTCTTTCATAAAGTAATTTTCTTACTTCATGTCCTCTAGTCTTCTTTCTGACATCCAGCAGCTGAAAACTCTTACCAGCCTCAATCTACAGCTCTTGGTCATCTCATCTATTTAAAAATTTCTTTTTTTCTACAAAAACTCCATAAATCCAGGCTCCTGAAACCCCTTAAGCTCCTGCATGTTTGGTAGCTGTACAGGAACACACGCAGACCCCTCCCTCATTCTCTAACCGCGCTCTGGCTCCCCGCCGTCTTCCAATTAACTAATGGAATTCCATTCTCACCTTCATCTCATACTAATAACGTGTGGTCTTCGCACGAGCATGCCACATTACTACTTGTATGTAACGTTACGTGTTGTTGGCAGTGGCAATTTAGAGGTGAAATCCAGGTAGAGTGCTGTATTCGACCGTTTTAATGGCTATAACTCCACCCCAGAATGAACATTGAGTTAATTGTCCATAGCGTATGTTACCTGTCTGTTACCTGGTATGGCAATGGTGAGGATAACACTTCATGATTTACCTAGGCTGCTGTTTTTCAGTATGTTGCTATTACTCTTTGCCTGTCTGCTCTACAAGTGTTTTTTGTTTGTTTGTTCTTCATCCAAAAATAAAACTAAAACACCATCCAATACAATTAAGAACTTGTTAAAAAAAAGGACCAAAGTGAAAGTGAAACTATTTTCTCCTCCACATAAACACTGCCTCTCTTTTTAACTGATCTGTTATCTTCTCCCAATTTCTATGCTCTTCACTTGAAGATATATAGAAACAGCATCCTAAAAATGCTTAATTATTCTAGATCTTTGGTTAAGTGCCAGCTATCTCCATTGTTCTGCGAGATAGTCTCCCCTTCTTATGGCTACTTATATAACCACACTTTGACGGAGAGAAAAAGAGACTATTAACACCACAAGTCCATCTCCAAGTGACAGAGGAAGTTCATTTTCCACTTTTTTGTTAATCTCTGTCACTTTTTATCAAATGTCAGTACCTGACTGAAATCAGCTCATTTCTCACTTATTTCTCCACAGTATCATTTCTCAATCAATCTCAGTCACAAGCCATGATGACTACCACTGCCGGCTGATAAACCTCATATTTTCATTATCAAATAAAGAAATAATCATCACATTTCCCAACAAGATTAAACAGTGATTTCCGTCTCAAAAAATACCATTTAATGCATGTGAATGTGATTTGTATCCAGACTAAAAGATGAAAATATCGCTATTTCTGTGAATACAGTCGCTATCCAATGGACTGCAGCCATCAATCACTGTGTCAATATCCCAGGGTGAGAAGTCTTTTGATCTCTTTCTATTGATATTGTTTATAATGTAGTGGAACCTACAATGAAATGCCGTGTATGAAAGGCCCTCAACTCCAGCTGATAGTAGAACTAGTAATATCACCCAATAAACCTTTTCTCAAAGGACTTTCTGAAAAAAAAAGCCACCTGCTGAAATTATCTGATGCTTTCCACAAACTTGTATCGTCTTTAATGGCATTCCATCATGCAGTCAGTTTGGGTGACTTTCTTAACAGCAGCATTATGTATTGGCTAGTCTGGCAGTGCAAATTTTCACAATTTTTCATCGAGTTTCAGAACACTTTTTATCATATCAGACGGAGGGAGTCTGGTAGCTCTCCGTCCAATCATGAAAAGGATCATCCGAAACAGCCAAAAATTCCACAACTTGGTGTAAAAATCTAGGTTGATATTCCAGGTGCATCCAGTTTTATCCTTAATGCTTAAAAATTAGCCCTGCATCATGCAGTTGTTCATGTTTTCTAGTCAATACTCAGCCTTATATGAGGATACCTGAGATAATTCCCACCACCATATTCTTATTCAGTGGTCACCTTTACCACAATCCCCTATTATCAGGGTCTTTAAGTTCACCAAGAACTACCTTGCACAGTATTATCTCACTGCAGAAACTCATCAGAGATCAACTTTGTGGAGAATCAAAAATTAACACACTGTCATCCTTCTCTCACCTTTTTACAACTGATTATTTACACTTCACTATCCATTTGAGCCCAGAATATGTATAATCCAAAATGCCATATAAATGTATTTAATTGTATCTAATTCATGAACATACAGATGACTGTCCTCTGTGAATGTGATTTACAGCCCCAAATATGTATAAACAGTGCACATCAAGACAAGCTGACAAAGCACTGGTTTCACAAAAAGCTTAAGACCAAGAGCTTGTCTTGAGTTTGAGACCAAAGATTTTTGACTAAATTAATTCTTTATAAATCCAAACAAAAGTAAGTAATAGTTTGGCACATAAAAAAGATATTTTTACTTTATCAATCAGGTACAAAATATCATTTAGCAGTGTAGGGGTAATACTCCCTTTCACATGCCCCTGATTTAAAAAACAAAGATAACTACATTCAGACAATTCTGTCAATATTATTATTATTATCATTATTATTATTATTAATATTAAGTTGTCAATCTCTCAAGTTGATGTGATATAGCAATCTGTGCTGAAAAGTCAATGACAAGCGAAAAGAGACAAATCTGATCTCTTTGGTGAATCATGGATGCCCCACCCTAACTGCAGGTTACTTGTACATTGTCGTCCCCACAACTCGAATAATTACCTCAATATCTTTACACAGCATAGACCATAGCTTCATAATCTCAATTTTCCGTACTGGGGAAATTGAATCAACTACTGTTTTCTGTGACACACTCTTTCATTAAGGTTGACATCAATTGTAAATTGTTAATGAGCAGATTGTGATTGTAATGGAGTGATAGTGATTAAATGGTAACTGGATATGGCAGCTATTTTTCCTTGTTGTTCATTTTTTTTTTCTTTTTGTAAATTAGAGATTTTATCTTTTAAGTACATGAAACTGTATTTAGAGAATGGAGTACTCACATTTAGACAAAAAATCTTCTCACAAAAGCAATTTTTCTCTGACATTGACAATGTATTCTTTATGTGTTCTTTTATTTAGACTTTAAAAGTATGTTAAAATGGCTCCATTTTCATTATTCAATTCATTGTAAATTAAAAAGAAAATTTATCAATAATGACTCAAAGTAGAAAAAAATGTCCAGCAAGCTTATCTTATCCTTCAACTACTTTCCCACTTAGCACACTATTGCAGTGTCAACAACAGATATCTGGAGGAGCTACACGAAACCCTTCTTCAACTGGAGATCAAGACACCATAGACTGGCTTCCCACAGATTTAGATCGATCCATCTGGATTGACCTAACTCCCTGGGGGTTCACGCTAAATCGCTGTCAGCTTCCGGGAGCTGAGCGTGCACTAAAGTTAATTATCCTCTTACAGCTTTTTGTAGGCGGGACAGACATTTAAGCTGGTTAAGCTGACAGCAATCTAGTGAGACTCTCCAGGGGGATAGATTGATCTAAATATCTGTGGGAATGATCTCTTAGAGACGTGGCTCAGGTGTTACATCGTCCAGGTAATAAGAGTATTGGAAAATCTCCACGGCTTGTCACGTCACCGGTGACATCTAGGGTCAGTGATTTATCGCCTTTGTCCATGTCATATTATTGGAGGGTGATTAATACTTGATTTCTGATGATTTTACTAATTTCTCATTTAAACCAAACCAGGTGGTTCATATTTCTGTTTCGATCAAAAAAGACCAAACTTGTCAAGGTTTCTGTCCAGAGTTGGTACCAATGTGATATGAACAGTTTAATACAGCGAAGATATTACTTCTCAAAATCTTTCGAGTTTATAAATCACTCAAATAAGATTTTTGTTTTAATGCTCAGTTTTTTAAGAAGATCGACAGTGGGTTTAGTTCCTGAACAAAAGCAATATTCACACACCTGACATTTTTACCTGTATTTGAGCACAAACTTCCATTACATCCCATTATCACCACAGGCAATACTTAGCCTTCTAGTGGAGCAACTTCAGAGACATCAGAAAGCCTAGACTAGAGAATACCCAAGGGAAAAAGACTCCACAACAATAAAAAGATCCAGTATTAATGCCACACAGCCCATCTTCATATTTCCATCTTTGTAATGGCATTGCTGTAAGGCAAGGAGAGAATGGGTTTGTTTCATGCATGGTGAGATTTTTAGGACTCACAACATGGTTTTTCTGAGACGTGTCATTTCTACATGTAGTTTGCTCTTTTGCCTCGCGTTTCTTTACTAACAACAAGTTGTTTGATGTGATACACAATGTTTCTTATTATACTCCTTTTCTCCGCACTGTCTTTTAGCTGAGGATCATCTTTCATATATTCTGCAAATGTTTCTAAACCCTTTGCATTTTTTTGTTAATAAATGCCCTGGCTTAAATTTACTTTATCATTCTGTTTGACAATATTTCAGATTATTTATTTTGTCCATGCTTTCTCTGTTTAAATGATCCATTCTTATCTAGCTATGACAAAGAAAACTGTTCAGATCTTATGAGAATGCTGGTTGTTTTAAAATCAACTAAAAAAACATACAATACCAGCAGAAACAATACCAGCAGAAAAATACATTCAAACATCATTTTCAGGTAAAATTAAACAATGCCTTTTGGAAATTCTCTAAGTTATACTACTTGAAACTATATGCTGGCATTTGGTTGGTTTTTGTGACAAAAAATTGACTTTGTATGCATCTTTAAGCATTATCCAGATATAAATGTATAACTTTTTTCCCCACTTTTATTTCCTTTTTACTTTCTTCCACCACTCTTCATTTTGTCCATCTCTCTCTCTCTCTCTCTCTCTCTCTCTCTCTCTCTCTCTCTGCCAACTTTTTCAAGATTTTTTTTGATTAACCATAGTCTCTATCTGATGCCAGGTAAGTTCCATGCATCAATTTGCCTACATGTTTATTTTTCCTTCTTACACAATATTCAGTCATTATGTAGCACAGTCTATAATCACCAATCCAAATATCTTCTCCATCACACTTTGATCAATGGTCTATAAAAAAATCTAACAAACATATCACAGACAAAAGAAGAGCCTGACTATTGATTCCCAATTAGAATTGAAATCTGCACACCAAAGAATAAACAGCAACAAGCAATAAAACACACAGAAAAGGTGTAAAAATTCAATTAACTTAATTTACCTCCTGCTTGGCACGCGCCCAATTCATCCTACCGTGTCTGTTAGCGGCCTAGCGTCTGGTCACAGAGTCCGGTTCATTTGGTTGAGTTTACGCTGTCGGTTAGTCAGCGGAATTATCAGTGCACCTTTAACGCTTGATCCTGGCATCACAACGCATCCATCAAAGTCATGTTTTCATTAGCCGGAGGTATTGTCCATTGGAAATCAGAGATCGAAGCACGCAAGCATATGCACTTTGCTAAAGCATGACAATTTGCAGCTCAGAAATTTTACTTGATTGTTTTCTCTTTTTTTTTCTTTTTTAAATAGGCAAAATGAAGCAGTAAGTATTATCTGTTAATTCTTTTTATTGATAAAGTACAGAAATAAATAACTTGATTTTCTTTTCTATAAATTACAAATTATATTTCAATTATTGATAATTTGTAATCACTTAGCAACCAACTATACCATATCAACTGCTCAAAGTGGCTCTCTCCTTCTTTACAATGTAGGCAGGCAATTCTCATATTCAAGTTCATTTTCTAACAGGTCATTATTTTCCTTTATTGATACAATAGAGCCGTAAATAACTGGTTTGTTTTATTTTCCCCAAGGGTTGGTTGGTTGATGTCTGAAGATATTGTTGGATTCTGAAGTAAGTGAATATTACACGCACACCAAGAATTAACTAAACAGAACTCTAGACTGATCAAACAGATGATTTTTCCACAAGCATCCTCAATCAATCTTAACCCCATAGAGCCCGTCACCGCATATGTGCGGTTCAATTATCGCTTACCCCAAACGCCCAGAACCGCATATGTGCGTATCTTGGAAAGATCGTCTTCTGTACTCTTTTGTATCGTGAGTCATGAAATGATATATAGTTTAACATCCGGGTATGTTTCTTGTCTCTCATTGCCACCATTTTTAAAGGCGATAGAAATATATATGAGCGAGAAAACGGCGATTTTCAAGACTTAGTTGGAGAAAGTAAAATCAAGATGGCGGCTCCTCGCTACGGTAGGGACCTGCGAAGGGATACTGTTATTGAAATGATTGAAAATCCGGACTTTGAAGAGAAGTTTTCGTGTGACAGTAACATAGACAGTGGCGTTGATATTCATTTATTTATGATATAAAGGACGATAGAAATATATATGAGCGAGAAATCGGCGATTTTCTAGACCTAGCTGGTGAAAGTAAAATCAAAATGGCGACTTCTCACTACGAAAGGGGCCTGCGAATGAATACTGTTATTGAAATGATTGAAAACTACGACACTGATAAGGTGTTTTCGAGTGACAGTGATATAGATAATGGGGATGATATTCCTTTATTCATGATATAAGTTTTAAAGATGTTTTTGTCATAGATGGTGTAAAATTTGACTTCTATTCAGCTCTGGCCACGATGTTCAGGTGAGCTGAAAAGCTGGTATACCTGATAGCAAAACGATCATAACTTGAAAATTGATAGAGATAAATTGCTGAAATTTCCTGGATTGAAAGTTACTATAATTGACATCATCCCTGTGAATTTTCAGGCAAATGTATGTAGAAATAAAAAATTGATGTGCATAAGATAAATCAACTTTGTTTTATTTTACCCATTACCAAATAAAAATGTAGTTTTTAACCGGCTATAACTTTTGATACTGCATGTTAAATTTAAATGTAATTCTATTTTCATTTAGCTTGAAATATTGGCTTTTTAAAAATGTATACTTTGTATGGGTAATAAAGGCAAACAAATAAATTATGACCAATTTACTGAGGTGACCCGGCTTTTCAAGGCTAGCTCACAGAATTAATTGGGCACAGCAGAACTTTATGGGTCAGCATTAACTGGATCCTATGGGGTTAATTCTTTTTTTCAATTTTTATTTTAATGATTTTGCTTTGATATTCATACCTCATAATAGAGCATTAGATTAATACATTTTAATTTGAGCATTTGACTGAGAAACCAGATTAACTTGAACTTCAATTATCAATAAGAAAACCATGACAAACATTGCATCTTCATCGTGAGAATTATTGTCATTTTTCTCTACTGAGGTTTAGTCAGCCGGTATTCATCATTTTTTTTTGTATCATCTGTGGATGGAAAATAACTGCACCCAAAAGAGTGTTTACTTATTTCCTAGAGATGTAGAAAATAATATTTTTNGAGAAGGTCCGTCCAGACCTACATCAGTAGCCTCACAATGAAAAGATAAACAATGGCCTTAAATATTTAGACTGAATATAATGCAAAAATCATCAATACATGGTGCACTAAATTTGGCAAATTCTAAAAAAAAAAAGGCAAACACTTGTTTCAGTAACAGCAAGGGAAAATCAAGTTTAAAAAAAGATTAACAATATTTTTTAGTGTCTGTGTATCAATAAGCGAAGTCTGTGTATCAATAAGCGCCTCGAGTTCATCTTCCATGACATTTATTAATACTAACAAAGATTGATGAAACTTTCACCAAATACTATATGCAATAAATAATCACAGAAGTCTAACAGGCAGACATTAGCCTGTGATTCATCAGTGATTTAGCTTCATGAAAAAATTGTCCACCATAAAATGAGGGCCGCAAGGTTATAGTATATTTATATCCGGTCTGTTGCTCTTAAAAATGAAGAAAAAAGCAAAACCAAAGATGGCTAGAAAGAAAAATGGATGAATGCAGTGAGGGACCAAATGTTTGAACAAAAGGAAAGATGGAGAACAACCCAGTTATTAACATAAGAAGGCAATCTGAAAAAAAAAAAAAAGGTTGATGGGTTAATACAGTAGAAGAATGGATGCAGAATAAAAGGAAGGGAAAGAGATATCTGTCATGGGCGGAATTATGGAGTAACAGGCAGACATGCCAGGAAGAGAAAAGGAAGAAGAGACAGATTGATGGTTGTATGGTGGCCTCTGTGGCTATCAATAAAAAGATTGCAGAGCCACAATGCTAGTCTGTACATTTTGTTCATTACGGACGTGTTCAGACAGAGTCATTTTGGACTGGTTATCAGCCACTAGATGAGAATAGAAACCTATCCAATCATAAAAACAATGGGAAATTAAAATTATAATTATAAGAATAAAACATAATATTCAGCTGTATCTATTTCAATGAATGCTCACAGCTTAACTTTTATCTTTTTCATTCATCTTTTATTAGTTCAGCATATTTTTATTGTTATCAATATTATCATTTTATGCAAAAAATGTTTTGAAGAACCCTGATACAGACAAGTTTCTGGAACCAGACACGATCAAGATCTCCGCCTATGCAAAATCAGCCTCAAGCTGGGAAAAACACATTTACAATCTAATCAATCTTCCAGATAATAGAACCACACCATGAAAATCTTTTCCAGCCATTGAGTTCGCAGCTCCCAGTAACTGAGAACAATACCCTTCATTTGCCTGCTACACCACAACCTTGTTTAATTTCCTCTACAGTCCCGTGCTCGCAGTAACTCTATCCTTTCCTATTCATTTTTTACAATAAAATAGAAAATTCTAGACGTGTGCCCAGCGCAACTTTATCTCACCATTAAATTTCATGAAAAACAAACCTTTTCTGAGAGAAAAGAACTTAGGGGTCTTCAAACAAGGTTTTTTATCTTCGTCAGGCTATCAGATCAATTAGGCATGATTAAAAACATCAAATGGAGCAGAACTTCCCAGCCAGGGGACAATGCCCTGACTTTTAGAGATTATTAATAAACCTCTCCGCTGTAAGCAGCAGCATTATCACTGGGTGATATCAAATCTCAGCAGGTTGGCTTAACTTTAAGATTAAAACAACTTTTCTGCAAAACAAAATTTTCTGGTCTCCAATTAGAACAGATAAAAGTTAACAACCTGCACAACATGCTGTGTACCTACAGTATTGACTTGATTACAATCCATTTAGTAAAACCCACTTTACACTGGATTTCGTCCTCTCTGCGTCTTCTATGCAGCCATGAAACTGCCATTGCTGTGGTCGTAGAAAGAAGGGACGAGCCTAGCTTTATTTGCAAAATGAATGCTCAATAATAAGCCAGTTGTCGGCACGTAATGTTTTCTTTTTTACTCTCAAACGGGGCTGCACTAGCAGGCGCAGAAAGGGCGTCGTCCAGTGAAGAGAGGGCTTAAAAAAAGATGCATCTATTCGTATCTCTTCATGCCGACAGAAAAAATTAGGTACCCATCAATGTAAACTTGATAGTCTTCCAGAAGACCCAGAAGAAAGCCTTAATCGGCCCCTGCATTATTTAAGTCTGTGAGTACTATGAATTATCACTGTTGTGAACACAGCCAAAGTGGTTCTGATGTCAGTAATGTTAGCGGGTGTTAGGCTGCACAATACGGTGACTACGACCTGGTGTGAAACACTTTAATTAATCATGGCTCTGTTTGTTACAGAGGACACGCTCCGAGAATCCATTCTCCCGTGCTCCATTCAATGTCCTTGCTATTGATTAAAAGCTGGAGAGAGTAAAAATTACGTACTAATACAACTACTATAGGTCGGTCTATTGTTGAACTGTAAGGGAAACAAAAAGTAAAAACATAGGAATATGGAAAAATATTGCTTATCCATCAACCAGTAATTATGCTTTTTAAAGGCACTAAAATGTTGTGAAATACAATGATCAAGTTTTACCTGTTTTAGAGTCAATTGTATATTGCACAGTGTAAAATGGAGAAAACGTCATAGCAAAAAAGGAGTTTTGTGCAATTTTATCAAAAGTGTTTTATACACAATCACGATCAGGAAATAATTCAGCATGTTTAACAATCAATGATACTTCTTAATGAGAATTAAGACAAGTTATAAAATATATAATTCGTCATTTTATAATTTGAGTGTCTGGTATGTGTAACCCCAAAGTGGTGTCACGTTCTGTTGCTAAATTTGTAATCATTATGACTCGAAATCCCTGAGAAGCAGAAAGGGCATGACTTCATATTGCAAATTGCTCTTACTATTATCAGTGCTAGATGTCTTTTTGTAAAAGGTCAACACGAGGTTGACAGTATCTTGAAGAAAGGAATTTCTATCAAAAAATGTTTTCTTTTTCATCAAATCTATTTGAGTCTTACAATAAACAAACAATTTACTGTTTAAATGATCAATGACACATCTTCATGATTGTATTGTTTTCTTTTTTTTTTCTTTTTTTTTTTTTTTTTTTGTCAATGTTTTCTCTGGATGACAAAGTCTTCGTATTGATACAATGTTACAAATCTTCACTCAGAAGTATTATGAGGAAGGCCTTGTCTGGGAGAACTTCCTGTTCTGTCAGACAGGTGTCGCCGGTCATCCTCAAAGCTGAACTTATCTCAGTTATTAACTCAATTTTGTTATTAAACTCCTTAACCCTTGTTAATATGCCTCCATAGTTCTCCGAACATTATAAATGAGTGTTGTCTTCCATCATACGTGCATGCACAAAGCTCTTATTAATTTGAACCTGGAATACAAGAGAAGATAAGCAGACAGTTTAAACTGATCATCGTAAAAACTCCAATACATCTTTGTTTTCTTCTTACTGCAAAAGACCATCAGCTGTTCAATTGCCTAAATCCACAATTGACAACTCAAACAATCTAGTCTCTTAATGATTTATTTTGGTGCCACAAAGAAAAACCATTCAACAAATCTTCCATTCTCTACGTGCAAGGCCTTAATGGTTAAACAAAGAGCTCCAAAACATGGATGGATCAGACTCCAAGTTCAGTATCCTCAGCAGGGGCCCCTGTATTGGTAAACCGGCCCCAGACCTGCATAAGGGAAATGGAGGAGAAATCACAGCAAAGGTGTGTTGTACATGATTAGTTGTTGTCTAGGAAAGATAATGCAAACTTAACGAGTTCTGGCCATATGTCTAGGTAGAGAGGTATTCTACAGTTGTAGCATACATTGCATAGAATTACTATTTTGTTTTACAAAAAGGAATCAGAAAATAGCAAGAACCAACCATATGTTTGAGCATTTGTAATATCCAGCAATTTAACACTTGCATCTTTCCAATTTTTAAAAATTTTTCATTAAAATAAGTTTTTAGTTATTTCTTAATATAAAAATTCTATGCAGCCTTAATATAAAATTCCATAGTTGCACATTTGATTGAAACATTAAACTGTATGTTACATTTTAAATGGATTTTAGACTCTAAATAAATATTATTATTATTATTGTTATAATTATTATTGCCTGTGTCAATCTTACTACCTATATCTTTTTCACTCGTTTCTATTTTAAGCTAGATCAAGAGTATAAGATCTGCTTCATTAAACCCACTACTAGCTAGCAAATCCAAAGCCTCTGATATTAATCACATCCCTGAAAGGCCATTTATCTAAATACGCTACAATGATACAACAGAAGGTAAGCATGCAGTAAAAGACGGAATAAATCACTGATGAAAAAAATCCTACTAGCAGCCGAGATCCCTGTTTTCTGTACAACATGATATCTATAGGTAACCGAGCTGACGGAAAACATGTCTTTCATAAGATATACTGTAGTAAAAAGCATTTGTTACAGAGATTTGAAATACAACACTTAAAATAGCCTCTACAGACCATTATTTTTAGCATAAGTGGTGAAGATATTACCATAAATAGCAGCTCTACATGTTACGCTACTTTGGGACTTGGAATAATGAAAAAGAATCTTTCCTTGTGAAAGATCTTGGATATCAAGAAAATTCTAAGAAACTGGCTAATGCACATTCCCAGATAGTAACCATGAAGCAGAGAAATTGTTGACATATGGTAAAAACTTGAACATTTCATCTCTTTGAAATTAATTAATATTTTAAAATGAGTGAATCCAACAAGACTATATTAGGTGAAAAACTTTTCAAAATCATTGTGAGTCTTATATTTCAAAGTTTCACAAAATTTTCAAAGCAAAAAAATTAATCTCGGCAGAGAATCGTCTTATAACAAAATTTTCAAGACGACTAAATTTTCAAGTTTTTACCATATTTCAGAAAAGTACAAAAAAATGAGAAAAAATCATTTGTCACAACTTATGAGGACCTGCATCTGAGGTTCTTCAAGATAGATCCACCATTATTTTCTGAGACACTTGTCTTTCTAACTGCCAATAATATGGAACTTTATGCAACAACAGTAAGCAAAACAAAGCACATTAAGAAAAGACAGTAAACACGCTATCAAATTTATTACCATAAGTCACTGGTTCTTCTTTTCCAGCACGAAACACCCAAGAACAAAAGTCACAAAGTCACTACAAACTATACTATTACAAGCTACAAGTTGTAGTCATCTCATTTCAAGCAATTTCAATAAATGCCAAAACTATTTCTGCGTGGAAACAAAATGCCTACCTGCTCATTTCATTTGCAGTCAAAAAAGGCACGATATCAAAGGTCTGTCCAAACATGAAACTCTCAGATTTCCAGAGCATTTCACTGCATGATCCTCCGTCTACAAAGATTTAACCCAACAGAGGCGGAACAAAACTGCTTCAAGGCAAACATAATCTGTTCAAATAATTATATCACTGGTCAAAAACAAAAAAGGAAATATCCTTGATGCAGGAACACAAGGGACAAGTATGAAATTATTAATGAACATTTGAGAGTCTAGATTCCCTAACAGTAGACGCCAATTCTCTGGGTCGTAATAACAGGATCAAAATGAGACAGAATCCTCAAGGCAAAAGTCATCTGTTATAAAGTATTAAATGGCCACATTTAATGTCCAAGCTCTTAGGCCATAGGGGTAAGATAGACACTGACCATGGCTGAGACGAAGATCAAATGTCAAGAGCAATGATAAGACATCTCCTTTGACAATGAGACTGTCATCTGTTACAGGAAAATGTGGTGGTCAAGAGTTCTGAAAGCCCTTACCTTACACTAATAACATCTGAAATAATTAATATATAACAGCTAACTGACCATCAAAATTAAGTGATCATATTTCTGCAATGCTCACAGCCAATCCTCTTAAAATGATGAGAATTATGAGAAACCTGTAATCTAAGCTGGCTATTCGTCATCTGTTCAAAAAAACGATCCTATGGCCAAAATGGCCACTTGGGTAAGTTAGAGACCGGAGACTTCTTATCCTGTTAAAATTACCGAGATTGAGTCAAACCAAAAATGCTACAAGGCATTCCTCATCTGTTAAAAAAAAAAAACAAATTCTTGGTCAGTAGCTGAAGTTTTGGAACCCATTGGGGTAGGCAACAAACAAACCATGTTGCAATGGGTGAGGAATTTTAAACACTTTCAAATCACAAAAACTGGAAGTATTAGACCACAAGGGCATGCCTGTAACACAAATGCTATGTAGTATCCACAACACACATTCAAACCTACATCAAACTCATATATCACTCACAATAACAAATAGCAGTGGATTTCACTCTAAAATCATTCCACCAGCAAGTCTTTACTCTTTCCAGGGTTCTGTTTAAAGCACCCAGACACTGGTCAGTTATTAACTGGACACTGCCTGGTGGATGGCATAAAGGTAAGCCATTGACACTTCATAAAATATGGACCTAGTTCATGAAATGACGGGTTTTCTAAGAAGTACTTTGTATATCATACACTCAAGTTATGGTAATTGGTTAATTGGTGCTGTTATGTGATGTGGATAATTATAAGTGCATTAAGTGCAAATTATTGTGATATTTTCATTATTAAGATAGCTTTTCATGTCTCCAGCACTGACTGGGGTAGAGAATGACTTACATTTGCAAATACCGTTTCTTCCTTCATTTATAAACAAAAAACATCTACTGTATTATTTTTCTCCTTTGTACTAGCTGTTTTCCGCTCTGTTTTCTTTCAGATAATTATATCCATAAAGCAAATGAAACTACTCGTTAAATTATAAATATAAAAAAAATAATTTCATTATAGGCAAATAATGCCATGACTTTACACTATAAATTATGAAAAAGTAATACAATTCCTAAAATACTTTTTAAGCATTCAAAAAAGGAATTACACTAATTGCTTTGGTATCGTGACCATTTTTTTAACAATAAAAATGCTAAAGAAGACCTATCAATTGAACTCATAGCTAAGTGTGAATAATCTTTTGTAAGATCAAAGCTTCCTCAATGACAAATTAGAAAAAAAAACAGGTATTCACATGACTTCCTTATAGGGTCCTTAGGTGCATTACCTCACAGAAGCCATTTATTGTTTTTTGTTTTGTTTTTTTCTTATTTTTCCCCATACGGGTTTCATCTCCCCAGTGTAACAGGAGCAATAAAGCAGAAAATCCTCTACCATTCAGATCAATTACCCCTGGAAATGACAATCGCTTTATGGCATGACTTCTTCTCCTAAGAAACGACAATCTACTGATAAGATCGCCATGCAATGCTGTACATGCTCAATGGAATTTGTTCCCTCTGTTATATGAAAAACACAGCTTCAGGTAACTTGCGCACACTACGCACACCTGTAAGAAAGCGTAATAAGGGTGTTGACTCCTTCTGTATGGTAATAAACACATTTTTTAAAAATTACTATCCTGAAAAAAGGCAACTGATGGGTCTTATAAAAGTTCAATGGCAGATTCTTGTAATGGACCAGAAAGAGCAAAAAGACAAAAACAGAGCCACCTTTTGTATAGAGAAAAATCAGCTTCATTATTAGTCACATTTATAGCTCCATTACAATTTCCATCATTTACAATATCAAGTGACCAGGTACTAAAGATCTCGTGGATGGTCAGGTAAAGTTTCTCTTTAATTACCCACTGACACCAGGTGAGTCATCCTGCCCGTTACCGTGGTGATTATATGACTAACACAGAGCGTCTACCTGGCAGGATGTGATGATACGTGCACCACCTAGCTCTGTTCTGTCGAAAAAAATCAGATAAAATAGACAAGGCGCTTTTGTTTTAGTAATAATCAAGCTGATTTTCTGTGTTTTTGCAGAAATGTATAATTCCTGTCAACCAAGGTCCTAAAGTTAACCCTTGTAATTTTTATCATTTAATCAGATTAACAAGTAATTTTTCACTTACACCTTCCATCACCCATACCAAGCCAACATACTGAGGACCAAAAAGTTAAATGTCTGATTTATCTAGAGACAAATTAGACAAACAAGTCCGTCTTGAGTCCAGGACTAACTTTGGGACTTCAGTTGTTTTATGAAACAGACCTCTAGAAGCCACCCTCAAAATGACAGTCCATTTTTTCACGAAAGAACAGGACACTTAATTCCTGCCTCAAATCTGTTCCTACCACAATTCGACTGCTTTTGACCAAAATATTGTGATATCACAATGACTACGGAAGGAGAGAGAGAGAGAGAGAGAGAGCAAGAGTGAAAGAGAGAGAGAGAGAGGAGATAAGAGAGAGAGAGAGAGAGAGTGAAAGAAAGAGAGAGAGTGAAAGTGAAAGAGAGAGAGAGAGTGAAAGAGAGAGAGAGGGGATAAGAGAGAGAGAGTGTGAAAGAGAGAGAGAGAGAGAGAGAGCAAGCACTCAGATAACTTTTAATCACTAAATTGCATGATTACGACTGTTAGCACAACACGAACTCCACTGGGAGAAAGGTGACTATGCACGTTGCTGGGATAGAATACCAACACATGCCGTCATAGCACGTATTTCTATTGTCAGGGGTGCCAATACCCTTCTAAATTTCACATTTTTTCTCCTCTGCAGTAGTATTATCTTTTTCTTTCATTCTTTGTTTTTCGCTGGGGGTATCAAGTGCTTCATGCATATTTCATCCTAGTCAGCGTTTGATGTATCTTATCACTTATTATGAATGTTTGAAAGATGAGGGATTGCCTGTTTCTATTTCAATGACTTTTTCAGTTTCCAATTAAAAATTGGTGTTAAATCATTGTCATGTGCATTATTGATAAACAGCTTCACCTGTTTGATTTCACTAGCCTTGCACAAGCATGGAAAATCGTCATCAATCAATGACAAAAAATGAAAAAGAAACTGGGACAAAAATGAAAAATTCTTTAAAAATATATGATTTGTTTAAAATATTCATGACATCCCAGATAATCTTTCCAATTATCATAATTATAAAAAAAGTGCAAGCTGAAAACAACTTGGAATTTGATAAGATATTTCTTTTCACAACTGAGAAGATGATTTCTGCCTTCGTCACCAGATGTCAGCACATGACAGAGTCACTGAGCTCTGGACATGCAGTAATCTGGTAGTGGGTTATCATTGATTTATCTAATTAATGAATCATGTTTTGATTAGATCATGCAATAAATCAAAAATCCCCACTTAAAAAGGTCAGGTGTATAACAGCCTTTAGCTGACTCAGTTTATCTATCTTTCATTGTGTTAGGAGAGGATCGAGAAAGATTGTTGCAGCCGATTCATTCAACAACCGAATGCTGTGAAAATGGTCTCAAATTCAGACCAGTGTTGCAGGAGAAAGTGATGAAAACAGTGAATGACAATAGTTAGCTATTACCACAATAAAAGTCATCTATCCAGTTATCATAGGTCAAAATTTTCATTTTCACAAATAAGACTGATTGTGTTTGTTTGTTTGTTTGTTTTTCGTGCAGTAAAATTCTTTCTTCAATATAAAAGGCCCTAAATTGTTTGTTTGGTACTTAAAATTAAAAAAAGTGGTTCTGTCATAATTGCATAGCTGATGTTAAATTCCATTTTGGCAATAAAAACAAAAATTAACAATAATTCATTTAATAAAGAAATATAGATTTTATCACTGGCGCCATGAGCATTTAAGCAATGATTTCGATTCATTTCTAAATGGAGCTGTAGTCATGGAGTACCACAAAGGTGTTAACAACTACGCCAGTGTCTCCCTCACCTGACGCCAGAGGTCTAACTGACGCCAAGCCTTCAGTCTGTGCGTCTTTAAGACCGGGACCAATCCACTCTCAAACATAATAAAAGTTGTATTTGCTGATTACATTCGGCAGATATGCATGTAAAGATATTTATTTCTCTGCCAGAAAGGGACAAACTGTTTTGTTCTAGTTTGAAAATAAATAAACCATAGCACCTCTACCCAAGGTCTGTATAGGTACTCCCAAGGGGGTGGGGGTGGGGAAAGGGGGCATATTTTGGAGAAAGAATTCCAAGAAACCACATAATAAGCACAATTAATCTGTTAATCTGATTGAATTCTGTGATAGTCCCCATGGAGTTGAGTTGGACTGATCTACATAGAATAACAGCTTCATTGGGAATGAGCTCTAATTCATGTTACTCTGAGGATTGCCCAAAATTTTATGATTTTTCTTTTCAAAAAATTTTTTGCAGCATCTTGATATAGTGAAATGGCAATGTCAAGGTAAAAAAAAAAAAAAAAAAAAAAAAAAAAAAAAAAAAAAAAAAA
>NW_019775813.1:653933-683838 GCF_001039355.2 Lingula anatina
AAAAAAACCAAAGTCTTTCCCCAATTGGAAAAAATTTTCCCCCCCCCCCCCCCAAAAAAAAAAAAAAAAAAAAAAAAAAAAGAAAAGAAAAGGTGCTTCGATTAGAAAACGGGTATACATGTATATTAAAAGCTCCGTTGAATATTTTCCTTTAAAAAGTTGCCATTAGAATTATTTTTTTAGAAAATGTACACATAGATTCAGATACCTTTTCTGATATCAATCATCGCACTTACAGTAAAATCATAGACATAAATATCAAGCAACATAGTAAGATAAATAAGCATACGAAAATTAATAAATAGAATGTCATATGAAAAAGGCTCTGAAACTTATCATCTGTGATATTGATGTTCATTCAGCTGTTCACTATCTCCATATAGTGAAGATGATGTTTGGCTATAACATGTGTCATACGTCAAATCCATTCCTCATATGTTTGGAGCAACAGATTTCTTATAAAATAACAACAAATGTTCAATTTGTTCAGTCAAGCATATTGACATAGAGGTGTTACAGGATTCATTGTTTAATCAAGAAATGTTTTGAATTTAATTCAGAAACCTGTCAAAGCAATTCAGATGACAAACTGAAAGAAAATCTGAATATAACAGAAACAGGAGAAGACGTAAGCAAAACAATAACAATTACAATAAAAAGTTTGTTTTTTTTTTTAAACAAGAACATTACCAACAATAGAGTTAAGTAATCTAAGGAAAAAGGTGCCATTGTTATGGCTAAAAACACACCCATTTGGTAAGAAAAAAGTTAAAACAAGCTTAATTCCACAAGGAGTAGGTGTAAAAAAGTCACAAACTTCTTCCAAAAACAATAGATCACTCCACAAACAGTGGCAGATTTCAGATCTACCCAGTCGACACAAAGAACATCTGTAAAGAACAACAAAAGTATCGTGGTGATAGCCTAAAGAGATTGGCCTACGCTACGACAGCCACCTTTAACGCAGTCCGCTGTTACTTAACAATAGTGTGACATCTCCCGCATGTTAATTAAGATGTAACGAAAACAAAGCTATAAAGTCAAGTGTCTGTTGACTGTCGGCCAATTGTAGGAGACAATACTTGACAAATAACTAATATTATATAACGTATGCGCCAACGTGTGATATGTGCATGGGTATAAGTGTATGTATGTGCATGCATGCCTGCATGCACGTGTGCAAGTGTGTGGCATATCCTATGTTTGGTGATTGCAGAAAAATGATTAAAAAATGAACGAATGCATATCAACTACAAAAACAAAACAAACCACTTCTATTATATGCATGTCACACTTGGTCCCCCCCCCCCCCAGGCTTCTATCACACCCCCTAAGGCCTCAGACCATTATGTTGACATTTACTGCCACAGACACATTAGATGAAAACATAAATGGGATTATTAAGATGCCACAACACACATAAACTGACTGACCAATTCGGTATTGTCTGGTGCAAGTGTTCTGTTACCGTTATTAATTGTTATATATTTAATTCTGTAACAAATATTTGTTTATTTGTACCCTTTGTGATGCATGTGATGTATATGCTTGTTTATTTATCATTTTTGACTTGAATAATATGTAGCAACAAACAATATAACAATACAACAATAATCAGCATATCCACCTAAAACTGGCTGCAGTGCACAATGTTGACATATGCTGAGGTCTCTGCTTGATGCAATACAATCAACCTTCTTTTAACAGTACAAATACATCTGGGACAAATACATGTGCCCTGGCTGTGGGAAAAAATATTTCCCGAGATGAATCTACAGCTGAGCATATGTGCGTGAGTGTGCAAGTGTGTGTATGTACGTGTATGTGCCATTACTAAATCAAAGTGAGAAAATGAAACAGTATGCCGTGGAAACCACTCACAAGGAATATAGTTATTTTCAATATAAAAAAATACAGAATTTTTCTAGAAAGTACAGTTAATCTTCCTTAGCAGCCGCATTAAGTTAAAAATTTTTGATTTAACTACTGAGTACACTGAAAAGGAAAGTTAATTAAAAGCATCCAAATCCAACACCTAAATCATAGCAACAATTCCTCTTTCTGAGGGAAAGTCAAACGCAAACAAAGTGAAGTGCAAATGCAATGGAGCGGAGAGAGTCATTAAATTCTACATCATCCATTTCAATCACAACATATATTTGCCTTAAGCTACACACACTGGGTATTACAAGATCTGGTGTCATCCAGTGCCTTGTAAAGCACTGTAACCTCCCATATACAAGTATCTTTGCCAAAACATACAGTCGACATCATGTCATACCTGGAACAGACCTGATATCTTTGTCCACAATCAAGCAACTAGAGCAAAACAAAAAGAGCACAAATAAATGATCTAGGGCAAAAACTCACCCGAAATGACAGTGTCCTCTTCAACCCTTTATTGCTTTGTCCAACCACGTTTCCCATTTGGCTGTCTTGGATGTGCAAAGTTGAGCAGTGTGCCGCGACAGGGCTTATTGAATACACTAATGACTTAATCTAATAACGAGCAAGGCTGTGAAATCTCTGTGAAAATGACACTTTCTCTCAAAGGGCCCCAAGAGTGGTTGGTTTGTCTAACCGTCCACAGAGATCATACTGATATCAAACCACAGAAGGATAAAAAAATTACTCTGTCACAATAATCTATGTCTGTATCGGTTTTACTCAGAATCAATCTGTGAACCATTAAGTGTCATATGGAGCGTCACAGTCAGCAACCGAGTGTCACAGTCCAAGTGTCGCACATGTGCTTTGTGACAGCGGCAACTGTTGGTGCGAGGGTTTTATGACATGGGTAAGGGAAAAGGACAGGCAAATTTTCTTCAAACCCAATTGGTATGCACAATGGAACATGCAGCATGTGGCTCGTGACTAAATTGTTAATCGTAGGACAGTGTCTTCTGTACGTGCATGCATGCAAGTACTGCGTGACAGCCCCTCCGTCTCGTTCCCTCTATTTCTTCCTTTCTCTGTATAGCACCCTTTTTAAAGGAGTTATTTGTTAAGCCATACTTAATCACTCTGATATATATCTCTAAGCTAAATTTACCAGTTTTTTTATCATCCACACTCCCCCCACCTTTTCTACTTCACCTGGCCCTTGCCCTGTATATCCAAAATTACCAGGCAGATATACACACACCTTAATCAGTGAAACTTAATGGGTTTCAGTAAGTCCCTACACCTGTATTGAAATGACTACCTGCCCTTCCTAGATTGTATACAGAAGTTGTTTTAACACACACCACCTAATCTTGCTCAATCAAAATTTGTTATGATACTTCAATATTGATCTGGATTCTGATACCACAACACTCCACTTATTAATACAAAGCTTTTTATACACCTGCCGGCCAGTTGGCTTGATCTGTGTAATTTAAACAAACTGAAAGAAAAAACTCTAAGAGCCCTAAGAATACACAATAAACGTAGACAGCATGGGCCTTTGGATGACCAATACCAGCAACAATAATAATAATAAACAATAATCAAGGAACAAATGAAACAAACAGGTGTATATAAGACAATAACATTGACTGATGGATTGAGAGAGAGAAGGATTAGTGAAGGAGGAGAGAGAGAGAGAGAGGAAGAGAAAGAGAAGGAAGGAGAGAGAGAAGAGAGAGAGAGAAAGGAAGAAGGGAAGAAAGAGTGTATGGACAGAAAGAGAGGAGAGAAGAATGGATTGATAAACAGAGAACAGAAGTGATGGACAGAGGGAAGAAAGGAATACAGGATAGATGGAATGAAGGAGGAAAAGAAATGGATTGGATGAATGGATTAAATAGAGGCTTGATTGTCTTAAAGAATTTTTTCAGAGGAAAGAGACCTAGCTTGAAAAAAAAACAAAAATCCTTGCGAAAAGTGAATAAATATTATATCAACTCAAACTTACTCCTGCAGAGTTTCTAATACACAAATCAAACAAAAGCTTATCACATTACAAGAAAATGATTTCAACATTTATCTACAAGATTTCCTGAAACATGTGTAGTTGGGAAATATTGATCACACCCTATGTTTTACCAGTCCCTGTGTAAAATATACAGAAATAAACAAGTGAATAACCCATTCAAAGCCTGATAACAGTATCACATGCACCTTCCCATAACCAGCTTCATCTGAATAAATACCACACACAAAGAGATCCAAATCTTATACGCTTTCAGTCAAAGTGTATGACTTCTTCCAATAACAATTACACACAAATAAAAATCAATCATTATTCAAAAAAGTTAATGTATCAAAAAGAAGGGGTTTGTTTTGCCAGCAGGTGGAAGTCTGCTCACAGAGCTCTTTGTGTAGAACACTATAATTAGAGGAAAAAGACAATTTTTCTAAAGAGAAAAATCCGTTCCCGGGAGTAATCATGGATAATGTTCTGCTGTCTCAGGGTTAAGAATAAAGCAGTAAACTTTTCTTTAATCAACAGCTAAAAATTGAAATTGTTTACCCCCACTATTCTAATAACATAATATAGTTCATGAAATGATTCTGTCTTAGGGCTTTATTCATTTCTTCTTTAAAATAATCTTACTTCTTACCCAAAGAAGTAAACACTTAACCCCCCCCCCCCCCCATCTGTAATACAGGTGTAATACAGTGAGCACAATCAGTGAACGCACAGTCACTGAACAATCAAGTATCTGCTTCCTGGAGTTATACGAATAAGGTGTTTGTTACAAGTGACAGAACATGGCCTTATTAATAAACCAGTGTCCCTCAGGGGAAGGTGAGGCAAGAAGTCATACACTGGTGCACAATATTCTATGAAAAAATGGATTAATTTGTGTAATTTGGCATTAGAGGTTTACTCAGCAGAAAACTTAGCATTTAAGTGAAAGAGGAAATATGGAATCAAGAAATTGTATTATACTGAAATTTTTTCTGGCATTATGAATTGTTCATCTCAATTAAAGAGATTCCAAAGCTTTTTTTCTCTATTTAAAGGAATAATTATTCAGTAGCTCATCTCAAAAGGTAATTGCCCAGTAAAATTTCCCAGTGAAATAATTTTTTTCTACATAAATTCAAACATTCTATCAATGTACAATAGTCTCTAAAGAGGCAATTAAAATTTTAATATCAGAGCTTTCTTCTCACTAAGTTACAAGACACTTTGTTCAAACTATCATCTTAACTTGAAGGACAGATGGGCATAAAACTAAGCCATACTTAATGACATCGTACATATAATAAAAACTGGATTATCTTGTAGCACACTGTCAGTTTGTCTTCTGAAAGCTTTAATTTCTATTTAGCATTAAATTTTTATGAACATTTTGCATTATTCTGGCTGAATAATAGAGGCAGGGGTTTCATTATATGTAATCCACTTAGGTTAAGTGTGCAAGGCAATAACACTAATGCCTTGCTAGCAATATTAAGTTATTTTCTTTCATTATAATAACTGCGTAAGGTTTCGAAATTTGAAGGAATTTAAATTGGACATGTTAATTACTAATTGATTTACAGAGATACCTGCCATTTGTAAACCTAATATTCTTTAGAGTTTAATTACTTTAATTTTTAATTTTTGTTATGACAGACAAAAACTGAAACATGTTAAGTTGGAAGACTTTGAAGTTCTCTTTCAAACCATTCCTTTTCTGTTATCATTAAAACCTTTTTAAGATCCAAGATAAAAAAACTTCTATGAAGCAATCATCTTTATTCCAGTGTTAACACTTGTCTTGAAATATATACAAGTTCATATAAATCTGTTCTGAAATATATCACCTATTTGATTCCACATACATTTCAATTTCAGAGCCAGATTATTTTTATCCATTATACAGGCCATAACCATCACAAGGTGTGCCCTTACATGGATAAAATAAATATTCACCATTGTGTTAGCTGTGCTTTGGAATGTGACAATGTTTTTTTTGCTGGCCCACATACATAAGGGAAGCTTGGCCAAACTTTTAATTTGGATGGAAAAATATCCACCCTGAACCAAAATTTGACTTAGGCTCACCAGTTCTCAAGCATATGTAAGTTAACAGTAAAAAGATTTACTTTCTTATCCCCCCCCTTTCTTTTTGAAATTGCTATAAAGACCTGGTATGTATTAAAAAAATTCACAGATAAAAGGTCACTCCACTCTGGTATTAAAAAGCTTGCTTTTTCCCACCCTGACTGCTAAATTTTACAATTTGCGAGGACAATATCACGAAGATGTTGCAAAAAAGTTTCAAGCTTTGACAAAAAGACCCAGTCATTAAAAATTATCGTCAGCTTCTACCTGCAGTAATTGATCAAAATTATCAGGATGACTGATTACATTGACTGGGGCACCTGCTCGTTAAGTGTACAAAGATGAAGCCATTACCATTAACTGACTCTAATGCCTATTTAAACAAAAACTGTACCACCTAACTGCAGATCAGGCACGTTAATGTTTCCAGGCTACTCGAAATATCGCTTTCATTATGTGAAATGGCGTAATAATTCACGGTTGATGACAAAGTCCCAAGCGTGACTGATGGAAATTGTTATTCTTTATGGTAAGCTTTTTGCTAATGATTCCCTTCTAGCATCAGAGTTTCTATAACTAATTGTCTCCTTGCTTTTAAGCACTATACTCAATACATTTGCCTTATGAGATAGGATATCTCAATCATTTATTCTTCTTTTAGAAATGCAAAATCATAAGCAACTTAATTCTGTTCCTTCATTCTTAATACATGTGGTACGTGGATGGTTAAATTTTATGCTACACTGGTTACCAATACAGCAAAAAATTTTATTTTATAATGTAAGAAAATGGAATGCATTATACAAGAAATCAATATTATCATTATCATCATCATCATCATTATTATTATTATTATTATTATTATTATTATTATTATTATTATGAAACTATAAATAATTCATTATAGCTGAAACCCTAGTCCAAATGCAACTCTCTGGAAAGCAAATCTAGTTGCTCGTTGGAAACTCTACATACTCCTTTACATGTACATGTCTATCTGCAATGTACCTTTGGCCTCAAATAACCCCTTTAATGCAATCCTAAGATTAATGAGGTACAGAAATAACTTAGAAACCCACTGGGACAGAGACATATTGTGCCCACCATGACTGAAATAGTTACCTTGGCTGTGCATTAAATTCATATGTCTATTTTGTATAAGGTCGTTTCATGGTATATTTTCCAAGCATCATTTTGCCATATTTTGCAATGTCAGAAGTCATCGGATGCACTGATGTACATTATTTTCATTTTAACAAAGCCCCTTATTATCATTTAGATTAACTGTTATATAGAAAACTATCAATAAAGAATTGGTTGAATTCTGATCCACAATGCTTTGATAAAGTCTTTTACACTCAGCAAATAGAGATTAAAATTTAAAGAAAAATTCTACATGTAACACCCCTGTGTTCTTAAAAGTAGCAGACAAGATTCTAAGTATACACTTCAAAAGAATGAGTTCCACTTTCCTGACTATGGTAATTTCTCTGTGAATTCAATCAAAATAACTAAAAGATATTTCTTGATGGAACATATTTTGGCAACATTATAAAAGGCAATCCCAAAGTTCTGAAATAGTAAGGTTTATGATAAAAAGTATATTATTGTGAAAGGCTAGGATGCTGACACTTCAAAAAAAAAAATTAAAATATCAGAAAAAGAAAAAGTGTCTGAAATTTGTGATAATTACCATATATGACCTTAAGTTAGGGTGAGAGAAGTCGTCAAGATTCCTACCATTAGTTATGGATGAGAGTATCGTGATGTCCCGTGTCTGGACGCGACTTACTGGACCAGTCTTTGGGTATATGGAGCAAACTGACGTTACACGCTGATGACAAAAACAAGACATTTGGTGCATGCCGGTTTAGCGGTAACACCCCTGTACCATACAGCAGATATGTTCACAGTGCATTTATATCTATTTTGGGTGCTTTAAATGTGTTGTTGCTTATACATACACATAATCATACAGAGAGAGAGAGAGAGAGAGAGAGAGAGAGAGAGAAAGAGAGAGAGACGAATAAACAAGCAAAAGAAGAAAAGTAACAAAGGGGGAAACAAATAAAAATGAATTTATTTTTGGAAGGATTCTAAAAAGTTCTAATCACACAAGATAATTCCTGAACCATGCATCAAAAAGTGAATTTTCTACATCAACAATCTGCCTTGAAATCAAAGCTTCAGAGAACATGACAAGAACAAAGAGTTCCCACACCCACTGGGTAACCTCCTTATCAAGGTGTATAGAGAACAATCCTGGTATGCTTTATTAGAAGAATACTTAATGTAATCTGATATCTTAATTGTGATGAATATGTATAACAGCATAATATAATATCTCTAATCAAAGGTAAAATTTAAAATTATATCTTTAGTTGCAGCAGGTGTCTCCATCATGTTAAGACATTCATTTTAAAATATAATACGTGAAGACTCATATTTTTCATCATTTTAATGCCCTCCAAGGCAGAAAAGTTGATATCTATTTTCATCATGTAACTGAATTGATATGAAGCAAGAAACATGATTAGGAGTTGCTTTAGGCCAAAGAAAAGTACCACTGTTTTTGGAAAAATCACATGCTTACAGATTAATCTTTATTGTAAATGTAACCGATCATCCATGATTAAACATAATGAGTAAAATAAGTCACTGTTTCATGAAAATGTGGATGTAATTGCCCATAAAAAACAACAGGCAGTTCATGTTACAGGATGGAGTAGTAGCCCCACTGGCTTGCATTAGAACCCTCTGTCTTTGAAGTACACCTAGAGCAATGGATGAAATTGTAAGGAGTCTTCAATTTCCACCATGGGATTCTTGGTTTGAGAACCATCATTCAAATCCATCATGACAAATGTGACAACATCTTGGGGTTAAAAAGGCATTATTTCTATTCTATAAATCATACAGACATCAAGAATTACAGATATACTCAATTGCCTGTTATGATGATTATTGTATTAACAAACTTGCTCAGATTACAGATCCTCTATGTGAAACTCTTTTTGGATAAAAGTTATACTTGGTGAGAGAGAAATGTTTTTGTTGTACACCTCACAATGCAGCTCATCCAAACACAATGCAGCACATCCAGGCACAACTAGCACATTTGACAAGAAGGCTGCTTGTTCTGCTAGCTACTAGGTTGCCCATGCAAAATTTTGAAAATAATAGAATTTCCCCTTTACTTTCTTCTACTACAAGTTAAAGAAGATGTTTTTTGCTCTTCTGAAAGCTAAAAGAATTATAATGATAACAACGAAATCAAACCATTTATACTTTTAACAATCAAGTGAATATCCATTACCTTAGATAAAGAGCAGAAAAACTCATGAAAACTAGTAAGTCTTGGCACACATTCTATACACATCACTGCGCCACATACACAAAACATATAACCTCAAAATAATTGTTTGTACCATGGTAGCTGTTCCCATAGTTCCAATGACTCAGGACAGACCAACATAACCATGACAACCAAGACTAACTGTAACAACCAATCAGGACAGAGGGGGAAATGAACCAAATTGGTCATTAATAACAACATGACATCTCCCATAATGAAGCCAAGACAGCATATCAAACCAGTGAATAATATCACGCAAAAAACGTGAAACAAAATTTAGTTTCTGACACAATATATTTTGCTTGCCACTTGCTCTTTTTTTGAACCAAATACTTTGTTCTTCTCAGAAGTAAAGGATTTTCTGTGTAGTAAAATATGATAATTGATATTTTATTTCTTTTGAACAACAAATTCCTTCATGCCATGACTACTATCCTAATTTTCTTTCAAATCCAATGTTTTGCAACTTGTCTTTCTTTTCTTTCCTTTTTTTTTACAGATTTTTAATGTGATGTGGCACTTTAAAGATCTGAATATTTACATATATTTTCAGCTCTCAAGACAAGGTTGCTGAAGGATAGAATATCTGGGGGTCCAGAAAACTCCATATAAATCACCAAACATCCTCTCAATGACAGCAGACGACAATTTGAAATTAACAAAATTTAGGTAACGGGACAGCAACTCATCATTGGTAATAATTTCATAATGAGATCATACACATGAGTCAGGGGTAATGATAGAAATCGGCAGACATCAAAGGGTTCCGTATTATCCCTGTAACTGTGTCAATTTGCGACAGAATTGGTGTCTGGATCTGAACCCACCGCCTCGTCTGCCACTGACATGAGAAGTCTATTGCAAGCAGACAATGTTCCCCAAATACTTTCTGTACACATACCATATCAAATTTGACTAAAGAAAATTAGTAACTGTGGAACATTTTCTCGCATTTTAAAAATATATATGACATCATTTTTAATATTCTGCTTTTCTTGCTGTAAAAAAATATTATTACAGTGAAATGTGATCACAAAAATTCCTCTGCCCATTTATTTATGCTGAACCCATCATCAACCTTGTCAGCTCTCCTAATTTACATATTCAACAATTTTTGACATTAATTCTGTTTGTTTTTGATGTCTGATCTCATCAGCATCACTGAAAAATGTAATGTCAGATGTGCATAATTAAATGTAATCAGCATTGTCAGGAATGAAGTCATCACAAGGGCCACGCAAGAATGATCATACAAGAACTAAAACAAGAAAAACCAAGAACCGAAACCATGATTTCCAGTGAGTCAACATCTCCATTTCTAATTGAAAAGATTTAGACTTTAAATGACAGGCATATCGAATTAAATTATCATAGAAAATCAGATTTCACAGAGAAGCAGGATGAGGGGTTCTTCACCCTGTCAAATCAACTGTACAATTTGCATCAAATAAAAAACAAAAATCTGGGACTATACGTCGAATAAATATGGAAAGGCTTCTTCTAAAGCTCTCAGAATCTGGAGACAAAAACTTATTTCTGTACCCATAAATAGGTTTGCTATAGCTGGTATCTCAAGGGAAAGTTAATTTTGCATGTCCAGAGATACTGTAAGATTACCATCTTGCTTTAGTTATAACCCAAGACATGATCTCTCTATGGGTCTGTTTTAATGCAGGGTTGCCTGCAGTTTAGTTAGTTAGAAGGGGCAAATATATTGTTTATGAAAACCACCATCTGGCACTTTTAAGATGAGAAATTACAAAAGAGAAGATAAATAAATAAATAAATATGGTAATCTGTGAATGTTTAGTTTACAAAGCATGGTAAATAAATATCATAATTCCATCATTTCCAAACCATGTACATACAGTGTGTAACTGTCAGTTAGATATAAAGTGTGAGTCGGCTTTATATCTGGTTACTCTTGTTTACATCACAACTTCCTCTCAGGTAACACAGCAACCTGTCCTCTAACATCTCACCTGACCAGGTGAGATATCTATTCATAGTCAATCATCATCCTGAGACTCATAGGTCCCAAGAAACTCATCTCACCAGGATATTTCTGATAAATTTTCTTTTTTTTTAAATGTTACTCACTCGGGGTGACTTTCCCTAGTTCAGCTTATTTCTTATCATATAAATTTTCTCTCTAAAGGAGATATTTTCCATGTTTTTAATCCGCTCTCACTAAGTGACTTAAATTCAAGTTGTTCTTTCATTACACGACCAATCAAACTCAAACAATCATTCAATTGATCTCTGGCCCTTTACGTGATTCATTAATTAACGTCACGGCTGAGCACGTGAAAGACACGGTGGAGAGATGATGAGGGTTTAATAAGCATGACATCTGCCATGTACTTCAATGTCGTCTTCCATGCTGTGACGATAGATACCAGACTAATTTTTCATCAGGTTCTAGCTTTTTTTAACCTGTTAAGAGCACTTCAGTTCCAATAGATGGTGTTTGCTATTCTACTTGACGTAATTTTGCCTTAGTTTAATGTTATGAAACATCTGTCATAAATCTGTTTTAAAGTTTTCTAATATCACAAATTCCTTGCTTGCTGATTCTTAATGCAACAAAATTCCTTTCTTGGTAAATTCATAACAATCTTCACTGAAAGAGAAACATTATCTCACAGAAACAATCATTATATAAACACAGCATCTTTATATGAAATCATTTTCATAAAGAAAAATGTCAAGTCTCCTGAAATGAAAAGATATTCCTTCCAAATACAAGAAGCAGTGAAAAACAAAGTCATAAAATAAAGAAATTACAACATTAGTCATTCCATTGATAAATATCAAAGGGAAAGGGGCAAATTATCTGCATGCAATTAAATGCTCTTTGGTATGGATTTTGGTCATACTGCCTATATATACTTTTCTCATACTGAACATCGCATTTCACAGGTTTTTTTTTTTTTTTACCAGTATTCTAATCATCCAATTTAAACCAAAATCTATTACCATTTTTTCCATTATCAGGTCACAATTTGGAATTTCTTTGTTTCTTTTTTTCATAAATGATGAAGTATTCAGCTTTAATTATGGCAAATATACTTTAGTCATAAAATGATTAGCACGATAAAAGACTGGAAAATGAGGTAAGGGTCCTCTTAGATATTTAAAAAATGCAAGTTGGCTAAAATTCTTAGCATTCTTTGCTAAGTCAACAATCTACTTTAATCATTTTATAAAATTTGAAACCAGCTCCAGGGTTGGGGGGCTGTGAGTTTGGGCTTGGGGGGAAAAATGGACACTTCCCCTACCTTAAGGATCTGGTCATGTAGCAGTAGCCCCATCCTGTCTGCCGGACCCCCCTTGGTCACCCTGGAAACCACCAGACCACCACTGGCTCCACCTTCAGGCTAGAAAATAGAATAATCATAGTCACTGTTTGATTTTTTTTTTATGTGTGTTCCTTTATTCAATCATTCATGTACTTGCATAGATAAATATTTTGATATTTACTTAGTAATTTGGTAGGTGTTTGTTTGTACGTTTGTACATCCATTCATTCATGTGCTGATTTTTCTTTCATTCATTTATTCCTTTTATCACTTATTTATCAATATATGCAATTTTATCTCTATCACTTTTAAATTGTAAAAATCAGTCCCAAATTAAAATTCAGGTTGACTGTTAATTTACAAATCAGAAACTCAAATAATGATGCATATTTTCAGAGTTTTCGCATATAAATGAATTTATAACATGTCCCTTTCCAAATAAATAACCTATTTGCCAAAAACTGTAGAAACCACTGGTCACAAAAACTTTAAATATGAGGTCATGTCTGTCAAAGTTCTCACCACAGAACATTCATCAGATATCAGAATTTTTAATAAAAGACAGAACAAAGGAAATCTGATTTGTGTTTATTACTGGGTCTCTTCTGCACAGATCAAAAAAGGCCATATGTCAATTGCAATTAAGACTGGAACAATGAAACAACATCTCCCCAATTCATTAAGTCTCTGCTCTTAGTTGTCGCAATACAAGAAATACAATCCTCCGGGTCATTATCTTGTAGTTAATTGGTCAGCTTAATCGGACATCGATATCAGAGTGGTCAGTGATTAAAGCCGTGTTCACACTGGATAAAAACTGACAGACTCATCAGGTGTAGAACTGGTTCAGTCAATACCAACTATGTCCAGAAGAGAAAATTTTACACATGTTAAACAAATATTCTAAGACTATCCATTTTTTCACTATTTATTTTACTCTGAATGATGATAAATCAGTAATAATCAATATTATGCCTGTGTTTCTTGCTTCAGACCAACTCACCTTACTTTATTAAAGTGGACTACTAATAATTTAATTTATCTTGACCTAAAGTAGACCAATTTTTATCAAAAACATGAGACATTGTCGGGCTTGAGATTTTTGATGACCCCAGCCCCTGGTCAGCTTATTGCAGTTCAATTTACAATCCAAAATACACTTTGAGAAGAGATGGAAGTCTTTAATAAAATCCTGAAAGTGCAAGCATTGAAGGAGAGCAGTTTTATATGGGGGGGAGGGGGAGGGGAGGGGAGGGGGGCAGGAAGCACAAAACAACACCTTAATATTAGGATTCAGGATAAATGAGGAATATTTCCATCTCTTCTTGAGTAAGCAGACCAGGACTCTTCATCTTCACATAAACTTGCCTTAGACCAATCCAGAACCAATCTAGAGTGTCCACTGTAAATGCGGTCACAGCGGTCAGTTATTAAATATGCATTAGTAATAAGCATTTAATGGACTGAAGACTGGACAATAGTTATCAGTCACTGTCAGCTTTCCTGGGGATTTTTTTTCTTCATTTCTCATCAAATAAAAAACTGATATGTTTCTCTGTTACTTTGATTTTGCAAGACAAGGCTATCAAATTGAAACTCTGCCTTCATCTTATTGTCTTTTGTCTTTAACATTATTATATATATTTTAGAAAATATTTTTTTATGTCAAGATTTTTATAATCCTCTGCAGGGTTATGTTTTAACCTTTGAATTGTTGGTTGGTAAATTATCTCAAAATGCAGGGGCAGAGACTGTCTTATGGGTCTTCCGGAATACAGTCAGATTTTAAAGTTTACATTGACGGGTATCTTTTTTTTCTGTTGGAAGACCATCAAAAATGGAGGATGGATCAACAAAAATTATTTGGAATACTGTCAGAAAATATCTCTGGATCTGCTCCTGAAATGATATGAATGGAATAGATATAAGAAATGGGCTTACTTTGGATTGACTAGATATTGGTGGTGATCTATTAATTAATTAACTAATTAATTAATTAATTAATTAATTAATTAATTAATCAACTAATAGGCTGCCTTCCTTCAATACTTTTCTAGATAGCTGTTGTTATTTTCAATGGGGGAATCAATATTTTTTCATGTGCAATTCTTTTATTCAAACATATAACAGTAACAGATTGTGTTCACATGATTTATGCCCAAGTTCCGTAATTCATGGCCTGCAACTTCTGGAAATCTTTCAGACAACTGACCAGACCTGTGAGGGTTGTGTCCACCACTGAGGTCACTCAAATGGTGACTCGAGTCTGGGGCATCTGATTCATGGAATTCAGGTATTCTATTTGCCTTCTTTGTATTCTAGCTAATACTATTTCTAATGGGCTGTTCTCTCGTCTGTGATTTAACAAAAAACAGAACACGTCTACAGTCATACTATGGTGTCTCAGTACATGGCGTGCATAACAACACATTGGTAACATTATGTGGTCAATCCAATTTACATTTGGACACTGCCCAGACAGCCTCGGNCATTGTCTCCGTGACACTTCACAAGACGATGTACTTTTGTCACCTAGAAGTTGCGACATTCTACCACACCGCAACACCATCGCCCCAACACCTTGTCATATGGCATTTCACTAATCAGGTCAAATGTCACCAAACTTTGTTTTTCTTTCTAATTGTGATCCCTGCTTAACCAGATAAACTCTGTGAAAATCAAGTTAACAGCAATCAGTGAGATGCCTTTAATTGGATTACTTGTATAATATAATATTTTAATCGGTTTTAAATGGTTTCCCCAATCTTGGTGATGTATGTGTCTTTACGATGGGACATATGGGCCCACGGAAAAGAAAACTGAAGAGTGTAAAGATTGGTGTTGTGAGAAAGTAAATCATCACAAGTTTGGATTTTCCCCTGTGTTTTAACATATAGACAAGTATCTTAATGGAGATTTGATTGCCAAAAGTATCTTAATGGAGATTTGATTGCCAAATTTTTCTCTGATGAAAAAGAACTATAGGCTAACATTAGGTATATGTACCGTGGTTACTTTCAATTGTCTGAAGGCTGAATTCGAGTTAAATGTGTGGGCAGACAACAAGAGGACTTTTATCAAGTGACTGTGCTGACCTCTCCTCTCCTAACCTAACCAGAGGTCCTTCTTTTTCAAAATGTGAAAAATGTCAATTTTATTTTGAACAATAAATTGAACAATTTTAAACAATAAGCAATATTTCAAAGAGCACAAAATCTTCTCAAAACCAAAATACAAAATATAAAATTATATATAGTACTCATTCATAAATCCTAAATGAATGTGATGCTTTTTTCTTTGTCTCATGTGGCAGAAATAATATCCCATATATCCCTTCGTTAAAGGCCATTTCGGATCACAGAAAATCAATGGGAAAAACAGTCCAAACCTCTAATCAAATCAGTGTTAATTCCTTTTACTCTTAAGCCACACTCATGCTGAAAGGCAATGAGATTAAATGAGAGACAAAATTAAATCACAAATTATTCAGATTTGCTGTCAGTGTTTACCACTGCCCAATGAATAAGCCTGGTCAGTAGATATGAATGTATGGTCAGCCTCAAAGATTGGTCATCTTATACATTGTCCAGTTGTAAAGGTTGACCAGACATTTAAGCTGGAAAGTGTAAATGACAGTGTAGTATGACAAATTTCTCTCAGATCATTGAATCACAAATATTTTCCCCTCGTTTAATTCTCACACTGTCCTTTGTTTGATGTTGTGCAAATTCACAAAAACCAACAAAAACCACTCAGACTCTTTTTGAGGTACTAGAATAGCTCCAATTTTGTGTAGAAAGGGAAGAGTTTACACTGAATTTATGACCATAAAGTAACCTCAGTCATAATTATTTGTGAATTCATCAGACAAACTATTTTCTCCAATCAAACGTCTTAAATACTTCTTCTCCAGTAATAAAAGAATTAAATTAAATTAAATTGTTTTTTTTAATTAATTGAACATTTGGCATAAAAATAACATAATGCAATGGAATCCTAGGTAAAAAAAAAAAAAAACTAAAAGCTTTCCAACAGGAGCCTACAGCCAAGCTTTGACTGTTTCGTCAGGATGGTCTCTTTGAGGCCCAAATTCTTCTCCACAATTTTTCTCTAGGCTTTGGCTGTTTTTAAATATCTTCCAGAAGGTCTAGCTCTTTTAGGCCATAATTCTTGTCCATTATTTTTCTCTAGGCTTTGAATGTGTATCTTCCAGAGGGCCTAGCTCTTTCAGGGCTTAATTTTTTTTCTAATTCTTCACCACATACCCCCTTCAGAAATGACATCCTACATCATTGTAGGCAATAATCAATATGTCATTATAACAGCATTACTGTTCCACTTTAATGTGTAAGAATTCGATTAAGAAAAATCTTCACCTGAGGAAATCTCATATGATGACTTATCAGATGTTAGGACTTAAAGGTAAAACTTACATCCAACTCTGCCACCTGTTTCACTATTCAGGCTAAAACTTTCCTCACAAATCAATACAATTGCTTCTAATATCACGTCTAAATATTTTTGTTTGTAATAAGACTGGATGGATCAGTATCATAACACTTAACAATCACAGCTTATATACATATGCACAGTCCACATGGGGGGGGGGGCTGTTGTAAGGGCCTTTTTATTAGCATTATAGATCTTATACCATGATTTATCTGATTTTTTTTTTAATCAACTGATAAAACTTTTACTATAAGTATCACATGCTTTTATCATCTTTACATTTGTCTTTACATTCATCAATTATGTATAATTTCACAAAAGTCAGCCAGATTGACCCCATCATAAAGACCATACTTTGAGGATGTATTATCATCTATTATGTAGTGGTTTAAGGCAGATTACCTCTGATTAGCTATAACAATAGTTGTTGATGTTTATGCCCTAATACTTGACCACCAGCTTGATCAACTGACCTGCGCCACCTGTTAGTGTTTGTGAACTTAATTAAGTGTTTTGTTCTGGTGATCATGTAGGTAATGAGTTACATAAATACTAGTAAGTATTTCACAATATAACAAGGAGAAAGAGGTTGTAGAGAAAGATTAGGGGTCTTCCATTTTTATTATTATCATTTTCACAAGCCGACTAACCATAGGCATGCATAAACTTACTGTGAATCCACCCATCAAGTTGAATCCCAGTGAATGATTCTTCCTCTCCAATATTACTGTAATATTTTCCTCTGTTGGCTGTAATATGAAATCATGGAAAATACTCAGAAACATCAGAACAATTCATTATCATATTTTGCTACATGTAATTTCCTTTACCTTTTTTCCAAAGCTCTAAAAAAGGTAAAAGTAGTGAAAAATACAAGGAATAAAAAAAGTGTAATGAAATTGTTTTCTTATAAATATTATTTTTACAGGTAGAAATGGCAAGACATCCTTTTACAAATGAATAAAACATCTTTTGAAATAGAGAATATCACTATAAAAGTAACATTTGTATGTCTAATATATAGCTATAGATTACAGATAAAAATAGCATTAAATATTAAATCAACCAAATATTGTCTCCCTTTTTACCCCAGAGAGAATTCAAACTTTAAACAGAGAATCATTCTCCATTTGTTGAAATAGTAACTGAATATCCTTGCTATGTATTTGAACCAAATATTAGCAAATCATTATTATCTTGTTTTACCTTTTGTTTATCCATTCTGAATAAACAATATTGGCAACTTTATTTTCAAGGGCAAACATACAAGAGGAATTACTTAATTTACAGTAAAATTGTCACTTTGAAAGCATTTATTGTAAGGCAGTGATATATTAAAACATTTGAAATAGACAAATTCTAAGCTCTGAATCCTGTTTTTTTAACACAGTCTAGAGATTTTGTTTTTTGGTTGCAGACATATCAGCCATTACATAATATGACTGAATTAAGAATCAATACATGTAATACGCAGGACATTTTGTTAACACCACTTCATAAATCAAAAGTAATGGTCAGTTGTGGCGCACGGTATTGAATTCTGTAAACCCATGGAATTCAATTCCAAGACAAATGTTTGCAAATTAGCCAGTCCAGCTAAAGCGTTTCTACATAATCAATAAACATTGGTGATCAGTATGGAGAATAAGGATGTAAATCTAGCCACGACTAAATTCATCCTTTTCACAAAGGAAAGTATGTTCGCTATCTCTTGTTGTATTATTACACAATTCCTACAAGATACAAATTAATTAGCTTTTGGAAAAAAACACCTGTATCCCCTTTTCTCAAATGCTGAATAATCTTCATGAAAAACAAAGAAAAAAAACAGAGGTAGGTGATTATATGACACTCATATTAACAAGGGTGATAAATTCTCTCTCTCTTTCTCTCCTTTCAATATCCCCCTAAAATACATACATACACTGTACATGCATGCATCCATACATTAAAAAAACAAAAACAAAAGATGGGTATTTGTATGACACTCATAAAACAAGGGTGATCAATAATCTCTCTCTCTCTCTCTCTCTCTCTCTTTCACACACACACACACACACACACACACACACACTACTACGTACAGCATAAACATATCCTTGAAAAACAAAAACACCACAGCTAGAGAGTCAGGTGGTGATATGACACTGATAATGAGATACAGTGATAAATTCCTCTCAATTACACCATAATTATGGCAACAGACAGCCAACAAATCAAGTTTCACTGCCTTGTGTTAACTCAGGACAAAAACAAAAAATTAGAAGGGACTTAGAAGTATTGTTTTTACATTATATGTTTCTCTTACTCCTAAGGGAAGAAACATTAGCTAGATTCAGATCAGCCTGTGAATTTTTTTCTGTGGCTTCTGCAATTACTTTAAGAAAATTACAAAAAATGAGGGAAGGGATTTTTTGTAAGGTATGAAAATTAGTTCTGTTCATGCATGTTCTTTGTTTTTATATTTTGTTCTTCTTCTCCCTCGAGATTAAAGAACTCCAGCAATATAAAAATGAATCCTAAATGACAGAAATGCAGAGGGTGATAAGAACCAAACTGTCAAGATGCACTGAGAACTTGTTCAATCATGGTCAGCCAGTTGGTTCTCTGTCTCACACATAAAGATATATGTCCAATATTCTTCGATCATTTTATTCTTCTAACATCAATTTTCTCTCGTCCACATTGAATCTTTTCTAAGTAATGCACATACAGATGTTCTTTTTTATAGTTTTAAATATAAAATTATTCAACTAATGAAAAATTATATTTACATTAAATTCTCTTAAAATACCCTCTATAACCTTTGGTAATATTACATCTACTCCTTTTTTATTTTATAGATATCTTTAGATAAAGACAATTAGGCTTCGTTCACATGCAATGTCTATTTTCTAAAAATCTATTTTCTATTCGCGGTATATCTTGTGATCACGGTCTGTGCCCTGAATGTCCCGCGGCGTAATTACTGGCAGCGCGAGCCAGTTACTATAAGTTACTATAAGTAACTGGCTCGCGCTGCCAGTAATTACGCCGCGGGATTTTCAGGGCACAGACGGTGATCATAAGATACCGCGAATAGAAAATAGATTTTTAGAAAATAGACTTTTCATGTGAACGAAGCCTTACTGTCGCTCCAAGCTGACACACACACACACACACACACACACACACACACACACACATATATATGAGTGCAAATACAAGGCTTTTTTCATGATACCTACCTGTGTGTGTGCGTGCATGCATGCATGCACACAAGGGAAAGGGGAAAACTTTGAATTAATATCATTATAGAAGGTCTCACCTGTAAGCATGACAGACTGTAACTTGATAAAGATGACAGCTGACTTTTGCAATCCACTAATCTCTTCTGAAAATGTTCCACCTGGAATTTCAACTCGCAATGCAGCTCTGCAATCTGTCCAAGTAGCATCTTTTCTCGTTTGCCATAATTTGTCGTAAGTTTCCGCAGCTGGTTTTTTGACGAACGAAGCTCCAATTCTTGACTGGTCACATGATTTCGTAACGCCTGTACGCAGTCGTGATTTTCTGAATTCTTTGGCATCAGGGGCAGTTGGCATCCCTTCTGGCAAAATCCTTGAGGGCGAAACGAGCACCATGTGGATTCGTGTTCCTCCAATGCATTTAAACTCACCTTAGTTTCACAGCCCTGGTTTCTACACTGTATTGGTCTCCACCTACATTCTTTCATATGCCTCTGTAAAGATGACAGTTTCATTCTCTCCTGGCAACCTCTGGTGAAATATTCACAAGAAACTTCCATGTGTCTTGTATTGTATTGTACCATCTATGAGGCACTGATATACTTATACAACAGTTCCCTACTTTCTATATTCTCCTAAAATCCTTTTAAAAAGAGACCCTCTATAATAAATTTCCAAAAAAAAAAAAAAAAATCTGCTGATAATCTTCTCCCACGTTGCTCAACTTTGTAGAAATGTCAAGTTCCCTGGTATTTTTAAGGGTATCAATCCTGTGAAAAAAAAAAGCGCAAACCGATTATGTATGTAAAAAAAAAAAAAATAAACATCAACAAGAAAAGTTGAGATTATAAGAAAAAATATAAAAGAGAAATGCAGACATGTGCACCACTGTCTTCAGAAGCACTTTTCAGTTCTTTGCACCGATGTTTCACCTTAAACTGAAATTACTCGGAATACGCTGTTGGCCAATACTGCGTCCGCGTTAATGAACATCTGATATAGCCTACGAGCGTCCATTAAAACGCAACAACTGTCACTGTCAGCTCACCAGATATGTAACAACAAACAAACACAGCAACGTGTAACAAACAAGCCTTGCGACAGCCTCCACTGGCGTTGACTGAAACTGAAAATGTTTCTGTCCTGTAATATTATTGTGTTCATTATTCTACCAAGTCACTGCCCGCCTATCGCTGCCTCCGAGGAACGCGGCAATTACAGATAATCTCCTTACTGCTCCGCGTGCTGGCTGTTTGACTGGGAATCGATCCATGATTTCTCAGAAAATGACGGGGAAGCTCTTATCACCATGATGAAATAGGACGTTACGCTCGAGCCATGTGCTCCGCCGTGAACATGGGTTCGAGGCTAATTGTTTCACGAGACTCTCCCCCCCCCCCCCCCACACACACACACACACACACACACACACACACAAACCACCGCTCTGAGCCCTGTCATGATGTGGTTGGTATTTAATTTTTAAGATTAATTGAGGGTAGGATATTCCGATAAGATATTAAAAGATGTTCCCTCTAACTGTCGGATCTAGGATTTTACTGGAGGGGCAACTGGATAGGGAAAAATTGTCGAGCAAATCAAATATAAAACAGGCCATTCAAAAAATCAATGAGTCGTGTAGGTCTGGGGTACATGGATGAAAGACATATACAAAGATCATTTGTTTTTTATCTCGTTTCTCTGGTAAAACTTTTTCATGTGAGAAGAGAAAAAGGGGTAGGCCTACCGCCTTGGCACCCCCCCCCCTTCCTCGGACCACCTCTCTCCCTCTCTCTCTCTCTCACACACACACACACACACACACACACACACACACAGCACGTCCACACATACTCAATGGATAGCAGTCCCACCGATTGTTCCGATGCGGAGCAGTGTTTTCCAATATTTAGTCCGGTGTAGTTAGGCCCTACAACTTGTCGCGTTGTCTCAAAATCACTGCTGGATCAAGGAGATAGTGAAGACCCTTTTCTGTCACCGATTTGTATATTTGTTGCTTATTGTTACCAACTTAACTCAATTTCGAGAGGAGAAATATTGCATATTTTTCGACGGGTTATTAGAACTAATTTCGTTAGTGTTTGCGCTAGTCAATGTTTCTTTTGCGTGTCTCAGCACCTTCGGTTTTTTCTTTTTCTTGAAATCATGATGCTTGAAAACTGTAACTGACAGTAATAAAATTATTGAATTGATCAATAGCTGTCATTTCTTTTAATTAAGCATCTTTTATCATAATAAGAGGACTGATTCCCTTCACCCCGACAATTGATCCAATCTTTAAAGCCAAAAATTTTAGTCTTATTCTACCCCAAAAAATCACTATCTATAAAAGTTTTATAATAACTTGGACGATTTAAATGTCCAAGATGATAACAAAGACGTAAATAATGCCTCAGACTACAAGTTAAGTAGACTGTCATGGATTTACTTTGCATTCAAGTAGACCATTTTTTTAGTCTTATAGATTAAGGACAATTTTCCAACTTGAGTTTTATTTATATATTCATTCATTTATTTTATCAAAAAAGGGGGGTTCATCTTGATAGGTCATGGCTACCTTTAATTTATGCTTTGATGACTACATGAATTGGGAAAAATCTGATCATTAGAAAACGCCCCCTTTTATCAGTCTGACCAAGCAGAAGAAGTCACGACACCAAATAATTGAATAAGTCACCACTTGCTCATTTCAATGGCGACACGGCAGCGGTGCGTCGGCACCATCAAAGGACAGAATAAAGTTAATAAACAGGTTAAGCAGCTGGCCGATGCGTAACAGTGGTATATAACAAAGGTTGATTTAAGCTCCGTGATTGTATTAACAGTGGACAAGAAATCTTTGAATCTGAAGATCTGTTCAAGTGCCTTTGGTCTACTCAGCGGGATTAACGCCATGCCTGATCGGGGCCAAGTATAATCCAGCACAGCACGAACTTGGATAATGACGATCGACAATAGTGGAACTCTGTGATTACAATTGATGGTTCTGAAAACCATTTGCTCGTTTTAACATTTAGCTAATTATAAAAACACCTGGACAAGTAGGTGTACATTCAACATCCAAGGCGTTTAGACGGATCGTGTTTAGTTTAAAAACTCCTAATGTTATGCTTTTGCTATTATCTATATTCTTTGTAAGTTATTTCTCACAAGACCGATATGCCACTATCATTAGCGATTTTTTGTAGGAACAGTTTTGTAAAGGGCAATAAATGCCATCTTTATTGATATTATTACCTTTTTTTCTTTTCTTCTGTTCTGGGTAAAGCGACTATTATCTTCACGACGACGTGCGTTTTTATTCATATTAAACTAAAAAAAACTACCGAAGATAAGAATCGTAAGTTTCAAGTCCATATATGTCAGATTCTTAACCCCCTGCCATTTACTAGTATTACATGGGATGTATGCAATGTTTTAGGCATACAAACTTCCATTAGCCCTATATTTCTTATTATTAAGATGAATATCTCAAAATTGGAAATAACACATAGGGATTCCCCATACCTAGAAAGACGGGACAAAATTATTCACAAATTCAACAATTTGTTTTAAACGTGTGCAATCGGTAATGCTGGGCTTCAAGGGGAAGTGATTGAAACTGCAATCTTGGACGTAATAATTTTGTCCATGCCGCAATCAAGTCCTTTTCACCAACAACCACGTGCCCAGTATACGACACAATGGAGCGGTTTGAATGGGAATTGTGCTTGGTGTGACAAGTCACTCAACAAACGCATTTTTCCTGGACAAGTGATGTTATGGCACAGAGTTGATTCTGACGATTTTTTTCATTGTGAAAGGCCAGTTTAACTACTTCCCCCTCCCCTCTTGGTATCTCAGTCTACCAATGCAATGCCCTCAGTTTGTGAGTTCAATAAAACAAACTCTGCACAAAATGATTTTTTTTCATATTTATTTTCAGTAAATAACACACAGAACATATCTTTCACAATGCATCCCCCAGAAGACCTTTTCTTAGGCTACACCATTCTGTTTATTTCTGAGAAATTTGACTGAAAATCATTTCACACTGAAAAACCTTCAAATATATGGATACATCCACTAAGCTTCACTTGTCAGGAGAAGCTGTTTAAAAAGATAAACACCCCTTGTTTGTTTTACAAGAAAAAGAATGGTATGCATTGTTCATTGATGAAAACAACATATCATACAACAAGAAAAGATGTTTTTATAAAAACTGTCACTACAATTTTGGTCCAACCTAAGCTTTACCACATAATTATCACAACTGACTTTTAAATGATAAATATCTGATAAAAAATATCAAATTATCTACATGTCTAAGGACAGTTAGAACTGTTGACATGGGCTATATAAGAAAATAGGAATACTGCTACAGACAAACACGTAGGAAAAAATATTCTTTAAGAATGTAATGTGTATCAGGATATGCATGTAAAATTATTTGATTTTACAATTACAAAAGCTGGTAAAAATGCATGTACTGGAAAAAGAAGTAAAATTATTTTGATTGTGGAACATGCTAAATGTGAATTTTGGTTCCAGAATTTTGTTTCTGTGAATACTTCATCAATAATCGGTCTGAATATCTTCCTGTAAACATAGGACACAATGTCTCAAATTGCAAACAAATCTCATCGAATTGGTGTTCGCATCTTTAATTGGGGTTTAAATAACTATATCCTCCATAACTGTGTATATATTTCAGAAGATATGGGTCTAAAAAATTGCTATTCCATTCAGGACTGGTTTTTTAAACTTCACCTTCCTAAATTCTTAAAAATTCCCAGATTAGAAATTCTATAGAAAGTATGTATGTGTGCTGACAAGATTACTTTCAACTATGTTCCAAAGTAATTGACCTACAAAAAAAAAAAAAAAAGAAAAAAAAAAGATGATTACTGTTATCACTGTTGGGGAAAATGGATGGAATTCAAAGAGTATATATTAATATCAACCTCTCTTTTTTCCATTAGATCAATTTCATAATTTCATACACGGAATCTTCTGGAACTCTTGCCTGAGGAAACTGAGCAGTTGTTCTCTTTGGTCTAGCACTGCGTCTGCTGGCACTGTGACCACATGGTGATAGCCCAACAGACTCAGATGTCTGCGATGACGTTTTTCCCAGCCTAAAATTCATGGAAGAATTGTTACAGGTGAATAAATTAAAAGTCTTGGCACGCTCTATCAATATCAATTATAATAATTATTGAATAGATATACTGTGTATTCTATATTCTCAGAAGATGAGATATTGCTACAAAGGTTATTTTTTTATCATTTACTTATCATCAATACTACTCTTTGTTATTATTACTATTAAAAATAATCTGACAATCCACGAAGAGTTGAATAATTACATAGACATACTGTGTGATACCACATTCACATAAAATTAAACTGATGAAATAAGAAAATTGATAGTTATAAAAAATGACATAAAATCCAAATATACTTCTTAAAAAAGATTTTTTATATAAGACAGAATATGCACACATGCACAGTGCACCCTAAAACAATCTGATATATTAAGGCCTGATATTTTTATTTCACCCCATTTTACTATTATCTTTGTGTTTAGTTTTCCCCTCTTACCATTTACAAGAACCCTGCCATCAACACCAGACTTGTTGACAAAGAAATGCTCCTCTTTTTCAAGGATAACAGCTACCCTCCTGTTTTTTTCGGCCATCTTTGCTTTGGCGTCCATCTTCACTCTCCCATTCAAGTCCACCAAGGAAGGCACTCCAGCAGCAAGCAGATCCAAAGGGTTCCCATCTCCATCTAAACAAAATTCCACATGACAAGACTTTAAGTAAGGTAAAGTGACCAGTCTTGCTTTGTTCGTGTAGTCAAATATCTTCTGAATGGCAGCGAGCAGGATGGTATTCACGTTCAGTTCTATGGAGTCCATAATATTTGGACTAGAAATGGCTTCTTTCATAACTGACATATCATATATCTCTGCCGGTATTCTAACTGCATGCCGAACAATACCTTCAACTTCCAGAAGACCACAGACTCTGTTTAGATGAACAGGCAAAATCTTGTGATGGGCATGATCAGGATTCTGCAGCACATTCCCCACAAGTCCCATCATGCATTTCTGGCTGAAGAGCAAGTCGAAGAGACCATCACAGTTCGCCCCCAGACACAGCATGGCGTTTAATATGGGGAGCAATATCTGTGGGTGGCGATTTATTTCCAGCCTCGTCGAGGGAAGGAGTAGTAGTTCAGAGACTTTGTTCAGGAAACCAGAATGGCTGTAGTCCATGGCTGCAGAGGTATGCAAGAGTGTGGTGATCACAGTGAAGTCCGCAACTTTACCTGCTCCCTTGACGTCTCCTAGGAAACTGGAAATGACATCATCCATGAGAGCCTGGTCATAGTATCCCTTCTGTGTTAGGCGGAAAACCAGCGCTGCTCTTTGGGGCAGCTGAAATTGGCTGGTACATGTCTTGACCATGTCCCCAGCATAGGCGAGGAGAGCAATCCGTGAAAGGTAATCCACATGGGCCACGTTAATTGTTTCTATTACACCTATTAAACATTTAAAAAAGAGCTCTTCATCCGTGGAAGTTGGTTTTTTTTTTCTATCTTCACAGTGTAGCTGCCATTTTCTTTGTAGAAATTCCAACATGGGTACGACCATTTCAACAGCATTTCTTTTCAACAAGTTCTTAATCAGAATAATATCCTGTACATTTTGTAAATTAATTTCACTCATTTCATTTTTTTCATCCAGAAATATCCTCTTTTCAATAACACCAACAACATCCTTCAGCTTGCTCTTTACTTCCTTACTTAAAGGCGACTTCATTGACACACTCAACTGGTTGTGGTAGACAAGAACTTGGCACAGCAGCAATATGTCAACAATATGTAGGCGTGAGTAGGCGGGATCTAATGTAACAGACTGAAGAAAATCTTCAATCTCGCTCTTCATGAACATGTGGTCATATTTCTTGGACAAGAAAAGCCACAGCTGTGCCTGATGAATCCTTGTGTACAGAGGCCACGAATGCCAAAACAATGCGCAATGATTTTCAAGCTCCATGAGGAAAGGTTTAGAGGCAGTCTTAGTATTCAATGCCATATACAGAAGATTGTTACAGGCGACGCCACCAAGGTCAGACAAAAGATTGTTGTCCGAAAGTGCCTGGAAGGCACTAGACATTCGTTTGTTATCTTCTTTAACACTTTTCCCTCCCCATATCTTTGTCCAGAGTGCCTCTATATATCGATACACTGTCAACCAGCTGAGAGATACTCTTTGATTTCTCCTTTCATAATTCTGAATTATTTCCCTCTCTCGTGGCCCATATAAATACTTCTGCTGTTTGTGGGAGGGCAGTTCGGGCTGAAATTCCGGTGTACTTTTGCCATTTGTCTTTCTCCTCTGCTGACCAACCAAGTGGCACTGGTTTGTCTCAGCTTGAATGCAGCTGCTGCCCCCTATCCATGCTATGTGTTCTCTGGTTTGAAAGCCTGATAGCACTTTAGGCAGACGTACACGTTGGGTGAAAATCCCCCTGCATTCAATGACTAGTATACAGCGTTGGATGAAGGCAAAATACATAGCTTCCTGAAATTACCAGAACAATACACTGAGGTACGCTATACTCCTTCAAACCCCCCCCCCCCCCAAAAGTCATATCTTAAATCTGTATCCTACAAAGCTACTATACATATAATCTCTCCTTAATGTATTATCTTAAAATACAATAAAACCCCTCAAATAAGTCTGATATCACTATTATTTTTTTAATGTACAGGAAGGAATGGGAGTCTTTGAAAGGGGTCACAGGAAAGACCTGAGGGTACACTGAGTAAGAATTGCTTGTATCAAGTGCAGTTCAAATTGTGCATTGCGTTAATGATTGTCCTTTTGTAATTTCGTGCACCATTCAGGTAACGTCTTACCTGTTTCTACCAGACAAGCTACAGAGCTCTCATATCAGATCTTCATGTTCACTAATAATTTCCATCATCTGCAGTACAGTCGAGACAACACGTCCAAAAGTTCTCAATTCTGCTGGTTAAGTGGTGCTCGTCTCCAGCCCTGTAAAAGAAAACTTGGAGTGAACAGAAAGTTTGTGAATCATGGCATCAGTGGAAGGGTGGGTTGGGGGGGGGGGGGGGGCTCTGGGAACTTCATGTGTGGTATGGTGGGGGTCCAGAACAGACAGAAATTTATTGCACAACAACTAAGGGCCTTTACATAAGATAAATCATAAATGCTAATAGAAGCAGGATCAATAATAATTTCAACATTTTCATTTCTTATTTATTTCCAGGCCCATAATAGCTAGCAATTCCAAAAGGGGGGTTCTTTTTCTAAAAAAGTGAACCTTTTACCATGAAACCTTCATGTACCTAGATAACATTTTACCCAGAGGGGCCTTTTCCCAGCAAAAAAGGGGGGGGGGGTCTTTCGAACCCCCCCCCCCCCCCACACACACACACACACCGACTGTTAATTACGCAATTTACTAGAACGTGTAAGGCCAAATACTGACGTGCAGCCTACAAAAATTTACCATGTTATGTCCGACACAGCGACCTTCTTACTTGCAGTGGTTATCTGACCTCCGACTTTCCTTCTAGACACATTCGCCCATCATGAAAGATGCAGTGCACTAAGTACTATCACATGCTTATAAAAGAACACGTTTTTCGGAAGGGGGGAAGTACACTCTAATTTCCAACACGCGGAGTGAAAACTTGCTATTTATCCTGATTCTTTTCCCATTCTAAGGGTTTTGTTAAAAATTTATCTAATTTAATTTTCAATGCTGTTCATTCACAAACTTATAATAAAGGTAAAAGATTATTTATTGTTGGTTTATTAGTAAGTTTAGTGTCATTCCTCCTAACGCCGGAGGTAGTCCTGATTGTAGACAAACTCAAACCGGAAAAGGCAGCCCAGCTAAAACCAAAACAAAGCGAACTGCTGCCAAAACTAAATACTGAGATGGTCTTTATAGTTTGGCCATTTTAACTTACCTATACCTGCACCATCGCATAATTTAGAAGAGTGAAACTTGTGAAAGATGCCCTGTGAATCAGGTGAGTCTCTCTCGCTCTCTCTCTCTCTCTCTCTTTCAGAAATTTTTGTACTGCGGTAAATCGGATCACACAGGATATTTGAGGGCTACTCTAAACTCTTAAATTTTAATATCTTTTCTAAATTATGTGGTTTTTTGAGCAATGTTTGTGCTATTCGAATGAATTAGTTTGGCAACTCAGTTACTAATTAATGATGTTTTTTTTAACTATTACTCTAATTTATTCTGTTCCATTCAAAAATTAACTTTTTGTAAACTTTTTGGCCAAAGAGCTTGAGGGTTTAATAAAAGAAAATGAAATATAGTTAACTGTTAAATTAATTTATTTTTATAAGACATTGATCCAAGTCAACACATAAATTTGATAAAAATTAGAAAATTAGTAGTTATTTGGGGGGGGGGGGGGGGGGCTGCAAAAAGACCCGTTCCCCCCCTGAAAAAAAAAAAAAAAAAAAAAAACCCTTTTTTTTTTTTAGGGGGAAAAAAATTTTTAAAAAAATCCCTTCCCAGGA
>NW_019775813.1:684309-702016 GCF_001039355.2 Lingula anatina
GGGCTGCATAAGTACCGATTCCCCCCTGATGAAATAAGATAAAAAAATCAAAACCCTTATTTATTGTAAGTGTAGAACAACTTTTAAAAAAATGCCTTCCCAGTGACAAAAACAATATAGGGGAGTATTGGTTTGAAGAGGGTAAAGAGATTACCCCTAATACAGTCAATAACAATGCACAATATCTTAAAAGAATTCTAAATGTGAAAATAGTTTCATGGGAGCTCAGTTTTGATAGTCAGACAGTTTTCATTTATGACAGATCCACATATATTTGATTCACCTGTTCAGATCTATCAGACTTAATTTTGTGTCTGTAGCATACATGTACATAATGTAAATTTCGTGCATATAAGGGACCAAGTAGGAAGAGGGCTATGCATTCACATTGTCAGAATAAACTTTATTGATTCAGACTCAGAAGAAAACCCTCCTCGACTCCCACCATCAAAATGGACACTGCGCAGGAACCTGGTGGGCTTTTGGCTATTTGGCCTGTGCAATAACTATCCGTACGTGATTATGTTGAGTGCTGCGATGACCATTCTCCACGACAATGGGCTGCCCTCTGGGGATGTTCAGGTACAGAATGATTTAATTAATAATAATTGAATAGTTAATGGATTGAATACTGATTTAAAAAATGGATTGAATAATTTTCTGTATTGTTTCTGGGGAGTGTTGGCCTATGTAGCTGCCTTTTTCCTATGAAAAGGCATTGTTTTTATTCATTTTTCCATTTTAATAAGATTTGAATTAAAATTAAATTTATGAAAATAGGGCTTTTGTCTGCTTTTTAAGTGTAAAATATTCATTGTAATCAAAGAAATCATTATTCATTCTGTTGACAATTTAACTGCATAGTAAAGTAAAGATTCTCTCTCTCTCCGTATATTTATTCATATTTTATACATATATCCCTATTTAAATTCTGTTTCAGACTAACACAAGTTCCAATAGTTCAAGACACCTGCACTGTAATCCAATAGGGACAGGGGTGAGTAAAGTCAGTATGACACTAAGGGTGCTTTCCCAGAGATTTAGATCGATCTAGAGATTAAGATTTAGATCGACCTAACTCCCAGGGGGTTCACGCTAAATTGCAGTCAGCCGAGCGGGCACCATAGTTAATTACCCCCTTTCAGCTTTTAGTAGGCGGGACAGACGCTTAAGCACGCCAAGCTGACAGTAATCAAGTGAAACTCCCCACAGGGATAGATCGATCTAAAAATCTATGGAAATGGGGTGTATGGTCCAGCTGATATTGGTCATTATTATATAATTATCATAGAATACTGTCTAATATCTGGGAATATGAGGTCTGACAAAAACAATACTGACCCAAGACACGGTCCGTGGTTTTTGATAAATCAGAGTGAAGAAAACGCCATTAGTCTATCAATCAAGTGACTGGCCAATCAGAGTTAAGGAAACATAGCATCAATCACTGCACCTCGTTTTCTGTCGCTTTTCTAAGGTCTGTAATCCATTGACAATACCTTAAGTCAATAATTGTATAACAGGCCTGTAGCCAGGTGGGGGTTTGGGGGGGGGTTTGAATGAACCCTCCTCTTTGCTGGTAAAAGCTCCCCTCTGGATAAAATTTTATCCAGGTACACAAAGGGTTCCTGGTTAAAGGTTTGCTTTTTCAGAAAAAGAACCCCACTTGTGAAATTGCTGGCTACAGGCCTATATAATATTATCAATCTCAGTATTGGTCACCAGTTATAATGTTTCTGTCACATCACTTCCAGGCAGTGCTGCTGGCTGACATTCTCCCAGTGATTATCATCAAAGCCACAGCTCCTTTCTTCATACATAGAGTACAGTACAAGTAAGTGAGGCATGCTTTTAAGATGAGATCGTCTATGTTGTCAGTATTTCATCTTATTTCTTCAAATTGCATGAGGGTTGTTCTGCAAAACATCTGTGTTGTGTCAGAGAGTCCCCCATGATAGAGAATCCGGTTCTCATTAATTTGTACAAGTAAGCCTGGCCCTAGTTTTTGACCCACTCACGTCAGGCTAACCCTAACCTGTATAATTAAATGGAGGGTGGACTCTCTGTAACATGGACCCTCAGTTTTGTCACAGTTCTACAAAATGGTGATTGTCCGAGTCATGTCAGTAATGCACACATTTTATGTCATATTTGCACTATCATTTTACATCACTTTTTAATTACAGATGACTTTTTTCCCATATTAGAGGATAATGATATAAAACAACAAATAAAACGTGACAAGGCAGAATTATGGAAATCTGATCAGGCTACAAATATATGTGTGTGTAATTACAAGTTGTGTTTTCTATATTACTTTCAGTGTCAGAGTGGCATTGGTAATCTTGTTTGGTGCTGCCAGTTTTCTCACAGTTGCATTTTCTCTTGAAGTATGGCTATCTCTTCTGGGTAGGTGCTTGCTGCAGGCCTTACTTGGTTTTGCATTTAGATAATGTTGTGACTGTGTGATCAAATATACATCCTGGACTTAAATGCCTGACTTAAAACTAAAACATTTAAATAAAAATCTATGCTGCTTCATTTCTCTTTACATGTACATAGACACATGAGACATATGCTGAGTAACAGCCACTTTGTACATTGATCTGAAAAAAAAAGAAAAATATGGTCTTCTTTGATCCAGGATAAAGTAGTAGAATTTTCTTAAAAAAAGAAAAAGAAACAAATGTTCAGTATATCAGACCAATATTTAATACTTAATTTTAATGGACTACTGAGGATTTATCCTGAATCAAACAAAACCAAATCTTTTGATTTTAAACTCAACACCCACTGACAGTCTAAAATTCTGTTGTAAATCCATCCTCAGCAGGTGTCATAGGCTACACAATCCTCATTCTATTACCCTAACTCCATTTGTCTACCGCAGGTGTGGTGTTTGCCAGTGTCAGCGGTGGCTTGGGAGAACTGACTTTCCTGCAGCTGACAACTTTCTATGATGTGTAAGTGAACCCTCTTCAGGTCATTTTGCCTGCAGCGCAGCCAAGCAGGTCTTTATTGTTGTAGATATCCTTTTCTTTTTGGCACATTTTTTTAATGGACTTATTTTGAAATATCTCAAGTTAAGTTTTATTGATATTTTTTTTTAACAAATATTTTAATGTATGTGCAGAAACGATTGCCTTTAAAAGTAATTGAAACATACATGTATTACTAAATTAATTCATTTATTTGAGTTATTATTATTATTATTATTATTATTATACAGGCACACAGTGTCAGCGTTTGCCTCAGGGACTGGAGGGGCGGGGTTATTTGGAGCCCTCTCTTATGCAGGACTAAGAACTGCCAAGGTGTCGCCAAGGAATTCTATACTCATTATGCTCGTTATACCCGTTGCCATGGCAGTAGCTTTTTATATCATTTTGGTCAAGCCCCCTCAGCTTCGGGGACATTGTTTTGGTGGTAGAGAGTATAGTCTTCTAGCCCCGGGTCAGGAGAGCAGTAGTTATCAGGAATCTGGGAAGACTGGTGAGTACACTGGGTTCTCACAACTTCTAAAAAATCTGTCATATTTCATTCACCTCTGCAACCAAACCAAGGAGGAGGTTGGGTGTTTGCCTTTGTTGAATTGTTAATTTTCAACTTAAGAGCGCGTCCATGAGAAAGCCAGACAGATCAGTCAGAAGGCGGCAAGGTGGGGGTCAGCAGATTTTAATAATTTTTGGTGTGGTAAATCATCAACATAAAAGATATTGTGAGCCACTGGCTTTCTTATTTTGGATCATTAGTTTTAGAGATATGGGGGCAGATCTTTTATTGGCAATTTTGCCAAAATATAGCATTTTTTAGCTCTTGAAAAGTTATAATTTTAAATATTCTTTTAAAAAATCATGTACATCATAAGGATTTATTTAGGTAAGCCACATGATAGGTTAAGGAAAGATCTTTAATACCCAGTACAGATTTTTTGAAAAGGCACTGTCATGACCACACAAGGTTGATTCTAATAAGGCATGTTTTCCGTATGCTTGACCCCCTCCCCTTCTTTAAATGCACACAACTTCTTTTTTGCAGGTTGTATCCATATAATTTTGGTATGTGCTGATAGAAAAGGGTTGAAAAATAAATTTTGTAAAATAAAATCTGTGTTAAACCTTGTAAAATAAGAACTATAACAATTTTAAAAAGGGCCTAAAAACGAATATTTTTATACTACTTAAATGCTAAACTGTTTCTTCAACTAAATTAATAAGTCAAAACCATGTATAGGTTTGTGAAAAGCCCTTAAAATAATTATGTTTGCCCTGCAGACGACCTTATGAAGCGAAAATACATTTTTTTAAATTTGTTTATGTTGTAGAAACTAAATGTAAAATAACGATGCTAACTCTGTGACCTATTTTCAACATAGCGGGTACTAGGATTATCACCGGAGCAACTGTGGAGCAAAGCACATCGTCTTCACAGTGTTAAAACATAATACTTTATTAAATTTATGAAGAACATGCACTAGAGATGCTTAGATACATCTCAGAAGGATTGGTGTGCACCAGAATATAACAAGAAATGACCATAGCAGCTGGTCGTCCTTAGAATGTGCATTTTTGGTTGAACCACTTCAGACTGTTGTCAGGCTTGGGTTCCTCAATATATCCATCTCATCGATTTACCTCTGGATGTTTGTTGTAAGGTAAGTGATCAGTGATGGCATACATATACTAGAATCAGATACACTAAAAACTCAAACCAGTTTAAATAATAAGTTTGAATATTATTCAGTAATATAAAGAATATAAGCAAATTTAAAAGACATACTGGTATATTTCAATTCACAGAGTTTTACTTGATTTCTGTTTCATGGTAAACATGTATGCTGAAAAGAATTAACTGTGTAGCTAACTTATGAAGTATATTTTTGCATTAAATTCTAGGGCTTTGTTACATGTGTTATCATAAGACAAACAGTTAAAGACTATACTGAGCTTGAAGACAGCTTCATAAGAAATTTCTTACCCAGAATCAAAGGTATGTAACACACATTCAGTTTCAAGTTTTGGCATTTTAGGGGATGTTACTTGTGCCAGTTTTTTATATTTTAGTTTTGTATTCACTATGCAGATTTATGTGTGTTTACAATGAAGTTGAAGTTAACTGCCTGTGCTTCAATTTTCAAGACTTACATATTACACAGGGCACTTGTAACTAAAGGTACTTTAGTAAAATCAGGAAAACTTTGCAGTCCATTATGTTGTTCATGTTGCTTTGCAAGGGGGCGTGCCAGACAATTAAGCTGATTACAACGACTGAGCCCGAGTGTGATACTCCGCTGAGATAGATTGATCCTGCTCGATAGTTTCTATTCTGAACACAGTAAGCCTCTGTTGTTGTAAAGCATTTATTGATGTTATGTTTATTTTTCAGATTTTACATCCTAGGCCTGTATGTGAACCTTGACCTGGACAATCTTACAGACAATAATAGAAAAGTCACCTGAAATTGCACAGGCAAATTCATCAGATTCAGATGTGACCACCAACTTTGTAATGCCTGGAACACTTCCACGGAGAAGAAAAAAGGTTTACCTTTTTTTCATTTGTTTCTTTTTCTATCATGAAATTCTGGTAGCTACAATCATGCATATTTGATTTCCTTTTTTACACTTATGCAATATGTTTGATCAGAATATTATTTAGTAATTGTTCTTATACAGCAATTAACATGAGTTTAAAATATGTTAAATACATTTTCTTTTGACAGCCTGTCCTGCCATCTTCAGGTAGACGCAGTAGTGGATATCCTGGCAAACCTCTATTGGACTTAGAGCCACCTTGGGTCAATCCCCCATAACAAATGTGCATCTTAGGCTTGGTAATCTCAATCAGTTTTGTAGGAAAGGAGGATAATTGGCGCCATTGAATTGACAAATATTGACAATTGACAGTTCAGTCACACTAAACTATAGTGGCATGTTGCTTCAAGTTACCACACTTATTCTAAGATTGCTGAATTATCATTACTGTAGGAGACCCTGGATCTCTCAACCAGAAGAAGAAACTTGGGGACCAATCAGTTATAAGATTAAAATCTGTGGAACACTACCCATCACTGTTGTGTTCAGTATATGGAAAAGATGACCGTGATATTGGAACCTTGGAGATTCATAACTTGATTTCACTCCTGTAAAAAGTAACTGCTTTGTTCTTTTACTGTCCAATTGATAATATGAAAATAAAGTACTCCTCCTGTCATTGTATGTTGCTGACTCTGTTTTAATTTTCTTTATAGAAAAAGAATATAGATATCAAGATATCACATGTATTTACAAAGCCTATGAATCATTTGAAAGGAAAAAATTGGTTGAAAAATGCAATATAAATCATTTCAAGTGGATTAATTAGTGTTGCACTTGAGAAAACTGATAAAATGAGAAAGTCATTCCCTTTTACCTTTAGAAAAATCATTTGTAATTTTTTTTCTCTATTGCTCCCTGAAAATAAGGTATATACACAATGCTGATGATACTGGATATGCACAGTAATAACTTATTAAATGGGGGGGGGGGAATAACTTGTCACTAGTAATTTAAATTTATTCAGAAGTTGTATGGCTCTGTTTGAAAAGAATATTATTTGAGCAATCCTGTGTTACAGATCTCAAAATAAAAAACCTGCAAAAAAGGGGCCTCTTGATTATTTTGAGGAATTAGGGTAACTGTATTTTGGGACAGATTTGATGGCAGCCATTTTGTATTTATAAAAATTGGATAGATTTGCCCTTATCAAAGCATAGTTTGAATTCCTGGCTGTGAGTCTTTGATTAAATTTGATTATTGGAAGGTATTATCTCAAAATGTACTGATATCTTGATTTCGGCCGTTTGGTTTTCTGCTAAAATTGCTAAAGTTTGAGGCACTTTTTCAATATCTTCTGTTGTGTTTAACACACTTTTTGAATTTTGTATGATTAGACCAATATATGCTTAGGATCCCTATAAAATTTTATGGCTGTCAAGCCTGCAAAAAGAGAGATATGAATGCTTGAACATTGCTTGGTAGAAAAGTGAGTTTGGGGGGTGGGGTCATAAAAATGGGCATGGCTCGTTAGTTTGTGGGTTAAACTGAAATTTAGTAACATATTCTCAATGGCAAATGGCTGGTTTAAATAGGTAAATTTTCAATTAATTTTAAAAAGTCATCAGTTTTGACATATTTGCTTATGAAGTGGCTTTATTGACCGAAGCTGAAAATCAAGCCAAAAATGGCCAAAACATAAAATATCATATTATAATTATATCCAATGATTTCTTTTGGGATTGTTGCCTTCAATCTTAATATCTCCTATATATGCAACAATATTATGAATTTGGTTGAAATCTGTTGACCCCCACCTTGCCACCCTCTGACTGGTCCTATCATGGACACACACTTAACTTTAGAATATTCAGGATAGGCCCAATATTGGTTTATTGAGAGTCATTTCTGGTGGTGATCGACTAATTATAGCAAAAGTCTGGCCTCTTTGACTGTTCTTTTGAGCTAAGTAATGCTGCAGAATTTGTAGAAAAATATATCTTTGGTACATTTTCATGCTCAGTTAAGTTTTTTTATTTTTATATAATGTGCACCGAGTGGTTGCTCACAGGACTATTTCGGACAGACAGAAAATAAACACAACTCTTGATACTGTTGTCTCTTTAGGTGCTGCTATTTCAAGGTACACATTCAAGGAAAAGCTTTTTCTTATAAAGGTAAAACTTGCAGAAACTTAATTACATAAGTGTGAACATTTTGGTTAGATGGTAATGAAGAAAGCTACAGTACAGTTTTTAAATCACTTCTTATTGAACTTATCTGAGGAGAGTAATATTTTTTGATCACCTCAAAAAAGAATATTGATATTTATAACTAGAATACGTTAAATAACTTCAGATAACATTTGATTATTCCGTAGATTTTCCCCACAACCAATTAATGGGTGTGGTTATTTGTTTTATGTGTAACATGAAGTGATATTATTTTTCCCAGCCCCTGCTCAAGTATATGGTGCCGCTGACGTTGGTCTATTTTGCTGAATATTTGATCAACCAGGGATTGGTGAGTCTGCGGAATTAAAACAAATAAGGACTTGGGCTTGATGACTAAGCTTAATGTGCCGTAGAATATAAATTTTTGTTGAGATGAAGTTAAATATTCATAGAGAATAAGTTCATCTGAGTATATAACACATTGTTGTGTAAAAGGTTCCTTTTTTCCATCAGAAATAATTGGCAAGGATTTTAAAATACCTTCGCGCATGAAAGATTTCAAGTGAAAGGTTTTAAAAAGATTAAAAAAAAAAAAGAAGAAGAAAAAAGGGGCTTGTAAGCTGCCTGGTAATAATTGGTCAAGAAGTTTAGAATCCTGGCCTGTGTGTTCTATGATTATGATGGACTAGGTGACATTTGAAAGTCATCATTTTAGAAACGTAAATATTGTCATAGGTACAAAATTAACTGCGTACTGAATTTTGCTACATGTATTTGGTCTGACAGGATGATAATAATAGTAGTGTACATTGTTTATTTCAGTATGAATTAGTGAACTTTGAAGACATCTGGCTTACTAATGATGAGCAATACGAGTGGTAAGTGACACATTTTTTCAAAATTCTCCTCACTGTACAGCTGACAGTTTTAGAGAAAGATGATTTGATACCTTTGGGTTGAAAATAAAAACCAAGGATCTGGTTTCACCATTGAGGTTGTGCCCTTTGGTTGAATTAAAGTACAGAAAGCTCCTTTCTCTCCCCATGCACCCTGGTTCAATTTTTTATTTATTTTTTTTTTTTATTATTATTTAATTTTTTTTAAAATTTTTATTTTATTTATTTATTTATTTTATTTTATTTTATTTTATTTTATTTTATTTATTTATTTTTTTTTGAGTGAAAAGGTATAAGTTCATCTTTTTCACAAGTCAGTTATATAGATATTTGGATCATTCAGGTTTGTTCATGAAAAAATTATCAGTTGAAGTTTCATTTTTGATATAAATTCAATGCAGCAGGACCAGTACATCAGAATTCCAGCGTCATTTTCATTTATTTATTTATTTTTTTTTTTTGACCTCTTCCCCAGGTACCAGATGGACTACCAGCTGGGGGTGTTTATTTCCCGGTCTTCAGGCAGTTTTCTTCCCATTAACAGACTCTGGGTACTCCCCATACTACAGGTGACTGGCAAACTTTTGTCATATTTCATATAAGAATTTCTGCTCTTACAGTACCAGATACATTTTTTTTCATTTACATATTTTTCTACCAGGGCGACAGATTGACTTTTCACAGATATTCACAGATATGTCTCTCGATAAATAGACAGTCATTTTGGTCTGTTGTCGCCTCAGCAAAAAATGTCCACAATAATAACTGCAGCCCTGGTAGAGGGTATCAGATACAGGTGATCAAAATTACAAATTATACTAAGCTTCAATTAAGAGACGTGCATGATTGTTATTTGACTGATCTCGTTTCCCGCCTTTTATTTTTATTACCTGTTTCTTTCAGTTCGTAAACCTGGGTGTATTTACCTCAGATGCTATACTTCGTTACATGCCCAGCATCTGGATCGTACTGGTGCTGATTTTCTGGGAGGGACTGTTAGGTGGCGCCGCCTATGTTAATACATTCCGTAAAATCAGAGAAGAGGTGAGCAAAGAGAAGTTATAATAAAAAAATGAGATTTTTGTTCTGTTTATGAATGACTTTTACACCAGCTTTGTCAGTTACTCACAGCATTATAATTGCTGTGTATTTGTGTCATAATTATCTATAATATGGTTCATATTTATGTGTCATAATTATTTATAATATGGTTTATATGTAGGTGTCATAATTATCTATAATATGGTTTATATGTAGGTGTCATTATTATGATATTGTATGATATAACATATATTGTGTAATATTATAATATATTGTAAACTATTGCCTATATTTCAGATCCCTGCAGACCATCGGGAGTTCAGTCTGGGCGTGGCATCCCTGGGGGATGCTCTAGGGATAGCTGTGGCTGGGATGGTCTCTATTCCACTTCATGTTATATTGTGTGATAATGTGTAGGTTAAGGGGTCTGCAGGTGCTTCTTCTGGATTCCACTTCAGCATTTCGTGGGAAAATATCATGAATTTGATTTTACTGCCTTTCACCATACAGTTGCTTTATGAAAGAAAAATGTATATTCCAACTTTGAAATTATATTTAACTGTAACCATCTGTAACCAAATGAATGTTATATTACTTAAAATAACACCTGGAACATTATAGAGTAATACTTAAAGCACTCAAGCACAAAGGTCTGAAATTATCCTCATCTTATGAGAGGTGCATTGACAGCTGTATAATACATATGCAACATAGCACCATTTTTCTTTTACTTTTTATGTGCAGTTTTATATCAAATTGTGTTCAAATTTCACTGTTGAACCTCAAAATGTATAAGAATCTCTCAGTCTCCTCACCAGTTTGAATTTGTGAGAGCAATTTAAGACAATTTTGTCATTTTTCATTAAATCCCGTACATACTTGGTGCTAGGAGAGTAGGGACCATTAATGAAATCAGGTTTTGTACAATAACGTAGCATCATCGTTTATTTAAACTGTAATGGTTACATCACTTTTGGATATATCAGGTGAAGACTACGTATTTTACAGCTAAAATGTCAGTGGTTGTGGTTTCATTTTTATCATGATGCACTCGCTCAACATTTATAAAATGAATAAAACCTTTTATTACAAAATGAAATGTTTTTCTCACTGATAATTTACAAATGTAAATGTTATTGAGCTTTAGCAGCACTGCTAATTTAGCTTAGCAACATCTTTTTATACATAAAGTAGACAATTTATAAAGATTTCATCTTTAAAACAACATGTAAAGAATACAAGCTTTGCATATCTGACATAAAAAAAAGCATTTTGCATTTCCAACGTGCATCTTCCCGCATAACCTGTTTGCTTCTTTCCCTTCTCATTTCAGTTGTTTCAATATGCACAATTTCTGTCCATTTCATGCTTTTTTTCAGTCGAATTTTTCAAATTTATTCTCATATAAAACCTGTTCTTCTTCCTCCTCCTCGCTTTCCTCCTCTTCATCTTCCCTATTGAGGAATACCACCAAGTTACTAGGACATGAGTTAAAATAGAGTAATAATAAGAAAGAAAGTCCAATGAATATGACAAACACTAGTGGATAACCAAGCACGTCCACCATGTATCCCGCCAGAGAGATGAAGATTAGTTTTCCAAGAACCTCCAATGTTGCTAGGAAAGTGAAATGGGTTGCCTGACATTTTTCTGGTGCATGCTGGGAACACTGCATCATCAAGGTGAAGGTCACTGTGGTTACCATGCCGCTGATTAGCATGAGGACACAGAAAGCCCACACTGCTGCATCTGAAGATATGAAAAAAGAAAATCTTGTAGAAATTGCCGAGTTATGCTGAAAACCTTCTGTGCTTTAATAATTTTTATCATCTGCCTTATAAATCCAAACAAAATCAGTACTGGCAAACATTTATTGTATAATTCAATAAAAAAAAAACAAGTAAAGAATATAGAAGTATATGCACATATGTGTTTTTGATTATGGAATGACAAGTAGGAGAACTGAATATCACTTTTGTGGGACATATTAACACCTCATAATTTGTTTGCATATACAAAACTATAAATCTTGTTGCCTGAATAAGAAACTTCAATGTCAGCAATTCCCTGATATCCATACTCACAGTAGGAAAGTGTGGTGCTGAAGATACCGGTATCCCATGATGCCACCACCCACAGCAGAGCCCCTAGTGGCAGCAGACGACACACACTCAGCTGCTTCAAGACAAACACTGCTGGAAGCCTACAGAAAATAATAATACATGTTAAGCCTAGACATTCCCCAAAAGCTAGCAAGCAGATAATACAGACCAGCATGAGAAACAGAAAAGCAACTCTAACACTTAAACTGTAGAAAACAATGAAAGTTATTATCAATTCAACAAAATATTTTTCTCCACTGACTGTCTAATGATGATGAGAACTTAACTGACAAAACAGAAATAAAAATTTCCCATGTCTTAAGTCTGCTTAATTTTGTTAATACCACAGTTTTTTGGTTTTGCACAATTTTAAGGTCTTAAATATTTTTCTATTTATCAAGCAGCTATATTAAAAGAAAGAAAATCTCAACTGATTTGATTGTAAAGAGGTGGTTGAAAATAGGAATTCTTAAGACTGGATATTTTTTAATGTACAAATTTAACATGTATTAAGGACGGCACTCACCCAAACTTGGACAGTACCCAGCCCCCCAACATTGACCCACATATGGAGACGCTCTGGCCCACGATACCTGTCCACAGCCCTATGTCTGGTGCTGCCACCTTGTGGTCCACCAGGAACAGTGGAAGCATGTTGCAGGCACCCTGTTCTCCTGGTAAATATATAAGTATATATATACTGATAATAAGAACCATTTCCTATTACATTTGTGTAACAATCTGACCACAGAACAAAACAGATATTTATAATATTCAACTTTACCTTTATAGTAAAATATTTTCAAATGCCTAATTAGATAATTCACTTTTACTATGTGGAAGACAGAAAATGATTTATTTATCTTGCCAAATCATCAGTGAATTAGTTATGAATTAGTATACGACAAGAAAATTATGCTTATGCTTTCTGTAGAAACTTCTACTGCATTTTTAACTGTAAAGTTGTGACTACAAGATGACAGATTTCACACAGCAGAAGCAGCAGAATCTTCTTACCCCCTCTCTATTCTTTCTAGAAAAAAATACAATTTGAAAAAGTCCTCATAGTCCATGTGGCCAGTGAACTGATAAGTATGAGGCTCATACTGCCCTATATATATATATATATATCCTATATATGAACTGACCAATCAATGCACACATAACAATTTACCAATCACTGCTCACCTAACTTGTACATCAGCACATAGCCAATCACCCACTTTGTTCCTGGAGTGTTGAGTATATTGCACACAAACTGTAGCCCACCATTTGACAATCTTTCTCCCTGGTCAGCTTTGGGTTGTCCAGAGTCATGTGAGTGACCATGCCGGTGATGTGTGTGACCATGGTGTGAGTGACCATGGTGATGAGAGTGACCATGTTCTTCAATATTATGAGATATGGGCTGGTGAGGAAAGTGACCATCATCTTCATCTTCACAATCAGCAAACATTCCCTGTTCCACTGCATCCAGGTGTCTTAACATTGGGGACAGATACATGAAGAGCACCGCCTCCACGTATAAAGCACTTAACGTCAGAAATGTCCCAATCCAGCCGATAATTCCCATAGTCCACGTTAAAACTCCTCCCCCAAAGAGTGACCCAACTTTATACCCTACCACTTGAGCAATGTTTCCCTGACTTAACTCTTCAGGGTGGAGAATCTTAATAGCAAGTCCGTCTACCGCAATATCTTGCACTGACGTAAAAATATTCAACATGAAAAGTACGCTACATAGCAGCAGAATGTGTTCAGGAGTAATGAATGCACCTATTGCACAAGACAGCACCAATCCAAGCATGCTCCCGATGAGCCATTTTCGCTTTGTGCTGTATCTGTCCACAAATGGCGCCCACAGCACTTTGCAAAACCACGGGGCAAATAAAAACTTGTATAACCCAACACTGGTGAGAGAGACCCCTTTACTCCGTAAGTATACTGGAAGAAATCCTGTCTGTATTCCATAAGGCAATCCTTGTACAAAATACAGGAAGAAAAGCACCACTAAGTTCTTTGATATTGACTTCAACATGATGGCAGTGACCCTGAGCTTTTGCCTGGAAATATAACATTAAAATGCTTACTAATATTTTTCAAAAATTAACAAAAGATAAATCATTACAGTAGATTTACAAGATTGAGCTAGTAGTTTTAACATTCACTTGTATGTACAGTAAAGATTTTGGTATTTGGCATCACCTAGGTAATGGTTTCTACTTGGTTGTGGTGTTCACTATATTACATGTAGTAAGTGTATCATATTGCTATGAATATCAGCATGCATCTTCATGCCTTCATATGTATATGGCAGAGATATTGATTTATACCATTCACATGCAAGCAATACAGATTATACTTGGATATCTCTAAAACTAGTTTAAAAACAAAATTTTACATAACATGCCACATTGCCTGTACTTCAGAAACTTTATTGTAAATCTTATGAGGTGAATTCAGGGAAATACAAAACTGATAAACATTGGTCTTAATGAAATTATCTTTTTACACCAGAGGATGAAGCTTAAGTAAAAATGCTCCTACTAATTATTGTCAAATATATCTCAGCACCAGGTGTCTTTTATACCTAAAAAAGCAGTCATTTCAAAATAATCAGTAATACTAGTAGAACTATAGATACCAATCACCTGCAGCATATATCCCATCTTTACAATGTCATGGCTTCTAATTTCCCATATAACTATGAGAATCCTTCTGTAATCTCAATATCTACTGGAGTTACTGCTTAATTATTGATACTATGTGAGAATCCAATGGTAATCATGTTTGTCAGCTGTAAGGTTCTTAACCTTTAGAGCTTTTGGTCACATGGGGCAGCACTTGTGGATAATCAATCAAGATAAGCCCATCCCCAATTTTTGACAGTTCAATCATGCAAAGATAAATACCAACAGACACTAGACTAATTTACTAACTTACATATTTTAGTCTGTAAGCAAGCTTATCGGATATTCACCCTTTTAACACCATGTATCAAAAAATAAATTTAATTCCATTCATTAGGTGACTTTAAGCTATAATTATGATAAGTATTAGAAAGCTTTGGGCCTTTTATTTTTCAATTTTTTTTGATGAAAAAAAATTTTGTACATTTTGCCTTTTACTTTAACTCATTGGACTGCACTTAACTAGATCCAAACAGATCACCACAGTGTTGATTTTTAACATCCACAGCAAATGCTACAAGATAACTAAGTATTGGCTTTTTGCAAAGAAGGCATTTTTGTACAGGTTATATTTTCTTTTGTTCATAATTTTGACAGTTTCATAAAAAGCTTTTTTCCTCTTCTGTCACACAACAAAAAGGATACAGACAATTTTCTACCGTTAACTCACCCATAAATTTCTAAAGAGAGGGTACCTGCTCCTAGCTTAACAAGCATTGCATTTTTCTTGAGATCTGCTCTATTATTCAAAGTGGTTCTCTTTTTCGTGGAGAATTTTGTTTACATATTTACAACACTCCTTCAGCTGGCACAAGTTATTCTTGAGGTGCTAAGGTACCAAAAACAAAAGTGAAATTGGACTTACTTCGATCATATAATCACAGCCTCTTCTTATATACCAAACTAGTGACTGAATTTCCCGTTTTTCCTCCAAACTCGAACACTGGAGTTGGAATGGTGTCAACCAAAGTGAATGCTGGAAAAGAATTATAGTCAAAGTAAGCAAAAACTCTGATCTTCAAGTCAATTTTCTGGCTAAAGCTGTGTAGTGAAACAGGACCTTGGTACCTCTATCAAACAACTTCTTGAGTCAAAGTCGACTAAGATTCTGATCTAAATGTTAAGACCAATATTCTGGCTAGCATTCTTATGTGAAATTGGTGCCTTTATCAGAACTTTCTCTCATGGAACTAGTACCTGTATCGAACAGCTTCATCAACTCCTCCTTGGTCCAGTTACATGAGGTGATAATGAAGAGTCCAGTGTCCTTCAACAGGTGACCCACATTCACTGTGTATTTTTCCCTCTTTCCCTGGGCGTTGTCTGGGCTCAGGCTGATGGCGTCAAATGTACCTTTGTCTATCACTATGTCGTACGTGCTTCTTAAACTGGCACTACTGCTGTTTGGTAGATCATCAAGAATGTCAGCAACCTGTCAATTATAAATCGAATACAAATACAGTTTCAGTCCTAAGGACTTATAAAGTCACAAGTTTTGCCATTAGTTATATAATAGCTCCTTTCAGACCTAGAAGCTGTAAAAGAGAAAAGCTCGCTGTACTTCTGAAAAAGTCTGTGAAGAGTACCCGAGGGCTCTCTTCAAATGCCCCCAGTTAATAATTGTAAAAGTACTTGTCCAATTAAACTAAAAACTTCCTTCTTTTGCTTCTTCTGTGAATATGTGAAACAAATACAGAGGAATGGAATTAAGTTCACACACCTCATATTCAATGGTGGCGTCCTCTGCCTCAGTGACAGACCTGGCCAGCTGAATGGCTGCTTCACAGTAGTCCACCCCCAACAGATTAACAAAACCACGCTTTCTCTGGAAAAAAACAAATTCTTAAACGATTAACACTATCTTCAGGATCTTTTAAGATATTAGGCTTTGTTCACATGGAAAGTCTATTTTCTAAAAATCTATTTTCTATTTGCAGTATCTTATGATCACGGTCTGTGCCCTGAATATCCCGCGGCGTAATTACTGGCAGCGCGGGCCAGTTACTTATAGTAACTTATAGTAACTGGCTCGCGCTGCCAGTAATTACGCCCCGGGATATTTAGGGCACAGACCATGATCACAAGATATACCGCGAATAGAAAATAGATTTTTAGAAAATAGACTTTCCATGTGAACGGAGCCTTAGTGCTCGTTAATAATAACTCTAAGCATTAGCACATACTATATGGAATTTTACTATGAACTTAGAGGTGATACTCAATAGGTAATTACAGTATCTTGTTAAACAGCAGATTTACTGCTGTCTACCTTGATAAAAAGTGGTTTTCTTTTCTTTTTTTTTTTTTCTGAAAACCCACCAGTTCAATCAGCAGTGTGCCATTGCCACACCCCAGATCTAAGATGGAGTTTTCTTTCTGCGTCAGATCACTTTCTTCTATCCACTCCGCTACTCTCTCAATACTGTCATAACCAAACCTGGACAAAAAAGCAGCAAAGTTAACTAGATGTTTATGAGGCCTTTTCAAAGATAAAAAAAAATCACTTCACAGATCCTCGTGTTTTTATAGACAATTTTCAGTACAGGTTTACAGATCTCAGCGTCATCCACTTTCAAACTCAAAAATCTGTATTCTATGTTTGAATATTGGAAAATGAAAAAAAAAAAGAACTTTTTTATCGAAATTAAATGAAGAGAGTCTTGCATGCACTCAAAATTAACATATGACATTAATGGAAAATAAAAAATAGATAAAAGAAAAACATCAGAACAAAATATTAATGACTTTCCATTTACTATAAAGTATGTTACAAAAATCAAAGTTAAAATTTTCATATTTTAACACAACACAAAAATGCAATTTTGTTCCATTTTTAACTTTTATAAAATATCTCACTTTTCCTACCAAACCTCTCCTTCATCCCCGGTTTCTTGAAAACTTTTCAATTCTCTCTCGTAGGCTTCATCCCAACTGGAAATAGAAGAAATCACAAATATGTTGGTCCTAGGTATGATATTACCTGAAGGAAAAGGGTGATTACCAATCATTTATCCAAAAACAGATTCAGATTCTTTATTGACAAACACCTTCACATAAAGGTACAATCAATTACAATACGATACTAGTGGCTAGAACATAGAACAGACAAATAAATAGATAAATAAATATATATATATATACATATAGATTAGCAATTGTTGAAATCAGTGACTGTACACATGTATACGAATGTCGCATTCCATAATCAATTTACCAGGTTTGATCTACACGCCCAGTCTCTGCTGACAGCGCATAACGGGTCTCACACTGG
>NW_019775813.1:704271-722908 GCF_001039355.2 Lingula anatina
ATTTTCTAGTGACCGAAAAATGCTGTCCCTAAACTTGTTCCGCTTTCTGTTTAGCAGTTTCTTGTATAATTTTTTCTTTTTGTTAATTTCTATTAGAAGATTTTCTTTACAGGGGTTATGTTTTACTGAACGTGCCTTCCTTTTAATGTCTCGAAATAGTTCCCTACAATCATTATCGTACCAGTGCTTACTTGTCTTTTTACCTCTTTTCTTTTTACTGGGGATTTTCTTATGTAGACCTGCTTCCCTACCTAGTTCGTCTAGGGTTTTATTAAAATCAGACAGTCTAAGGTCAACCCCTTCCATTGACGGATCATAGTGTTTATCTATAAAGGCTTTGAGAGTACCTGTTGACCGTTTTTGGGCCAGGTGGGTTTTCCAGCGCAAAACAAAACAAAACAAACAAACTATAGTTATTTCACAAACCAGTGTAGAATATGGCGTGTTAAGTCTTTTTCTCATTTCAGACCAGTGGAAACATGCATAATAAAGTTTAAGAAATGGAAGAATTAACACGATAACAACAAATGTAACGTTAACGTAACTTATTTTCCATAAATAATTTACTCACATTTTTTATGGAATTGCAGTGAATTATATGGTTCTTTGGCCCTTGCCCTCATGTTACTCAGCAACGATGGTATTTTTACTTGATTTATCACATGACGATAACGAATTTTGATTGGCAAATCTATCATTCTTCTTTAACAAGTACATGTACTATGTAGAATAAATCTTCTTTCGATCGATCGTACTTATACATGTTGCACGTGATGTTTTGTTTACTTCATTTATAAACCCAATTACAAAGGAAACCAAAAACTGGGTGAGGTATTTTTGTGGATTATTTCTTAACCAACTGTGACCAGGTAGACATGCAGTTATTTTTATTTGACTTACTACTGTTTGGTGCCCAATTTCGATGACTCAAATCCACCGTCAAATGTGTCACAGGGCGCTGCCATATTTCAGTTCACAATGAGGCGCATGACGTCACTCTGGTCACGAGAACGACCGCCATATTGGAGGTGGAAAAATTGCAGTAGCATCGGAAGAACATTTTTGTAAAAATATCGCAATTTTGGTGAGTTGACAGGTTTTCAGGTAATGATGAGAAGATCAGATAATAACTGTTAGTTTATGAATGTCTGTTTTTAAAATGATTGTGGCAGCATTGGTGTAATTACGAACTTGCTGCGTTTTTGTTTTGTTTGGCGATTCATTTTATTCGTTCTCTGATTCGATGTCTTTCACTTCATTGAAATGTTACCTAACAAACAGTTGAATGATGGTTGGAAGGTTTTAGTTTTAGTAAAACATATTGTTAATTTGACTTTATGAACAATAGAACTGTCAAGAATAAGAATGAAGTATTCGTGGCATAGTCGTAAATACTTTTTTGTGCTCGTGTAAAGTGATTTCCTGGTTTTTTCATTTGTTTTGGTTTTGTTGATTTGATAAGTGTACTTGTTATATAGTATGAATTGCTCCAGTTTTGAGATATTTGTCCTCCTTTTGTAACTGAAATGTGATCTGTATCTGGACTTATATAGGTCATTGATAAATATGAGTTCAGAGGGGAGTTGTTTGCCACACATGATATTACACGAAAAGTGTCACTGCCTGAAATATGGATCTTCTTTTCACCTTGTTGAAAATGATCAACATATGAAATTGATTGGTTTGATTAACAGTAGTCAATAAGTCTCACTCTCCAGACAATTTTGACACAAAGTGTGTACCTTTGCCCTTTGTTTCTATCAGATTTTGGTCTGATAAATGGTTTGTAATTTAGGCCAGTGGTATCAATTTGTGTGTAATTATGCAAGATGCTATGTGAAAAAAAAAACATATTAGTCACAGAAACAGCATCCCTAGTGTTAATGGTCTGTTGTAAAATCAGCCTACCAGTAGATTTAAAATGTAATCTATTTCCTTTGAAATGTTATAAACCCTGAGGTAGAAACTTTCATGGAAAAAATGCTTTAGCATAGGAACAGGTGCATTTTGATGTGGCAAACAAAAGAATTTCATTCCAGTCTTGGTAGTTCCCCCTTGACAGCAACTTCAGAATATATCACACTTGGCTTGATGAATTGTACTCATATTCCTCTGACCTGTCTTAATACCCAAGGATAGTTGGCCAATGGTTATTTCTAATGTATGCTTTGAGAAAGAGAGGGGGGTGAATTGAGGGATAAAACAGATGGCAGATTAAAATACCTAAAGAGAAGTGTATTTTCCATCAAACAATTGTATAAGTGATCTACAAAATTTCAGACTTCAGTCATCTTTAATTACTATACCAAGTTTTAATCTTTTTCACAAATCACCTGCATTAAGATTGGCCTCTGGAGTTCCAAGTATACGGGTTCTTATCTGCATATGGTAGTGTTTTTTTATGAGAGTTCTCTTGTTTTTGATATTTGAGCAGATTTTAATCTCTTTTGTTCTGGAAAAAAACATAAATGTCAGATTGAGGTTGTGATAAGATTTACATTTTATGAGAACTTCTTGCAGGTCACCACCTTGCTTACTAGTATGCACCGGACTTTAGCCCTCATCCAGTACCTCTTTTAAAAAAGTCATTTCAACCAATCACCCAAATGAAAATTGTGTGTCCTATGAAATTGTGAAAAGACAAAGGTTTTCTGGTAGAAATACACCTCTCACTTGCCATGTGCAGTTGTTTATGATTAAACTAAGTTACTTGCTGGAATACTAGAACCGTTTCCTGATCTGTCTGCGTCTTGGACAACAGCATATAGAAGTGAATGTCTGGTATCAGGTTACTTATATTAATCATGTCTGCATTTTAATAATAAGTATTATGACAGGTGCTGCCACACTACACCAGAAGTTTGAGATGACCTTTTTTTCCTTATGCTAAGCAGCTTGGAGAGTGGCAGATACATTTTACGCTATATCCTGAATGTTGTATAACACATCTTTTTTTATTGTTGCAGTAATTTTCACCATGTCATCTAGAAAGAAGGTATTATTGAAAGTCATCATCTTGGGGGACAGTGGGTGAGTACATGGCACTTCAGTTAATAAAGGGACAGCAACTGTGCATTTTTGTCAGAAAATGGATTTTCCTGGGGTAAACGACGCTTTTACAATACTTATCAATGATTAAGTACATTACATTATGTACAGTATTTTACAATACTTACCAATGGGCGAGTACATGACACTTCAGTATATTAAAGGGACAGCAACTGTTGGCTTTGGTAAAAAAAGGAATTTCCTGGGGTAAACAACGATAATACAATACTTACCAGTGGTTAATGAATCCATTTCGACTATCAAAGTTAGTCCCCTTTTTTTCCCAAAAAAGTGTGGTTTTTGTAATAATTTCTGAAGAGATAATTATGGAGATTTAGCCATCTATGGAGGTCAACATGGTCTGACGGCAAGCACATATTAAGGAATAGTTGCAATAACCGCCGTTTTTGGTGATAAAATAAATTATACTTCTGTGAGTTGTTTACAATGTATTTATTGTGAAATATAAATCTCAAAGGAACACTTGTTATCCCTTTTAAAACTATAAATAAACGCGCAGTAGCCTGAAGGTTTGCTGTAGCTGACGTGAGTGTAATCTACGAAGAAATGATTGATATGCTGAGGCCAATTCATCACAAAGTGACTGGAGGACTGTTGTTTGTCCCTATCTATTCACTTGTCACATATTAGATGGAAAGATAGCTGCCTTTCTCATGTGGCTTACATTTGCTATCAATTTACAGTCTTATTGATTGCCTCTTGATAACTTTGATAAGGAATTTTTAAAGGGAATTTTTATGAACTTGAACACAGGTATGAATATATATAAAAAGAGAATTTTAAAAGGGATGTCAGAACAGAGATATGCATGTGATATTATTTTATCCTTCTTTGTGAATTAATTCATAAGATTATTGGCAAGTGATGTGAAATATGAAAGGTCTTTTATTCAAATATATCTTTTAATTTGATATTTTTTTCCTCTTGTAGTGTCGGGAAGACGTCCCTGATGAACCAATATGTGAACAAAAAATTCAGCAATCAGTACAAGGCCACAATTGGAGCAGATTTTCTCACAAAAGAAGTCATGGTAGATGATAGACTGGTCACAATGCAGGTGAGGACCCAGGGGGTGGGGGGGGGGGGGGGTCAGGTGAGGACCCCAGGGGGAATACAAGATGGAACCTTGCTTGCTCATAATTTTGTCCAGCAGAGTTTTATATTTGTCATGTAATTTTAGATTTGGGACATGGAAACAGGAAGTCACGTAAGATAGTGTCAGTCTTGTTCTGGAACACTGCAGAAACATGTACAATCGTGTTATTATTGGTCCTGACATTATGGCTTAATCTATATTTTGATGTACAAAACTCTACTTGGTCTACTATAAGCATTCACTATACTGCATGGTTACTGTGTAGTGCTATATAACATTGTCACCTGTAACTGAACCTTGTAGTATAGAGATTTTTTAGTGCATAAACAAAATCATTTAATGTTCAATTTATTATTATTATTATATTGCCAGATTTGGGATACAGCGGGCCAGGAACGTTTCCAGAGCCTGGGGGTGGCCTTCTACCGTGGTGCCGACTGCTGCGTACTGGTCTTTGACGTCACCATGCCCAACACATTCAAGACGCTGGACAGTTGGAGGGACGAGTTCCTCATCCAGGCCAGCCCCAGGGACCCCGAACACTTTCCTTTTGTGGTGATTGGGAACAAAATTGACTTAGAAAATAGAGCGGTAAGTTTGTGGCTTGTTGTGTTGGAAATTTAGGTGGTTGGATAAAAATTGGCAGAATTAGGAAAAATGAAAATATTCCTGCAATTTTTTTTTTACTTCTTATGTTGAAGATAAGTGAGGTGTCTGGAACAAAAAGCGGCATTAAGAAAAAAAGACTGTGGGTCTGTTATACCTTTGGAGATGAAAGTCTTACAGATTTTCTGGAATCTGGATATTTGGATGCTGTATTTATATCCCCAGATAGCCCATATAGAGCTGTACATGTCTGGCACATACATTTTAAGTTTCTTTATAAATGTGTCCACCTTCATCTGTGTAAACATAAAATGTCGCATTTACAATTGAATTAAAAGGGGTTCATTCCATGTTTTACACAGTAAATAGGTTGCATGTCCTCATTTTAGACACATTATATATAGAGCAGTTGGTAGATTCCAAATGCGTGCTATTCATTCTCTCTCACATTTTTGCAGTGTTTTGGATGGTGAACAGCAAAAATGAAGCCAGAATAATCTTGACAGTTTGTAATCTGTTAAAGAAAACTGCAGTGGGCTTTTTTGTGTGCGCAGAAACATACATAAAATCTAATAATCTCCAGGCAGCTTGTGTGTTCAGTTGATCAATAAAGATGGATGACTTGAGATTATTGATGTGGACAGTAATGAATTGGAGTGTGTAGCAATAAAGGGCCCCAGTGTTTGATCACATCTGAGGAATAGAATTTTTTTTCTTTAAGTGAATAGATGTTAGGGAGGATGCATTTCCAACATTTATTTCTAAATTTGACAACTTGAGGGGTGGTATTGAAGAAGAATTGTACGGGTTTGTGCAGATCATGAAATTAATGATACATTTGGAGATGATTGGTGTGCAATTACTGTCAAACAGAAGGTATTACTGGGGTAGCGCTAGCAATTTTTTTCGCTTAGCCAAATCACCACATTTTTGTCAATTTGTTATCAAAATGATTATAATTTGGCTAAAACGTCAAATCAAGCCCTTTTTCTTTAGCCAATTTAAGTCAGTTTTAGCATTTGGCTAAATTGGCGAGTGTTAGCGCTTCCCCAGTACTATAGTGCAGACATATTTTGAACCATTTCTCATTTAAAGCTGAGTATATGGTTGTAGTCTTGTTTGTTCTAATAGTGTTTGTGTCTGCCACCAGGTGTCCACCAAGAGAGCCCAGGGTTGGTGCCACAGCAAAGGTGATATCCCGTACTTTGAGACCAGCGCGAAGGAGGCCATCAACGTGGAGCAGGCTTTCCAAACAGTGGCGAAGAACGCACTAGCGCAGGAGACAGAGGTGGAGTTGTATAATGAATTCCCCGATCAAATTAAGCTCACAAATGCGGACGCTAATAAGAAACAAGACGGATGTGCATGTTAATGGAAGCCAAGGACCTATGAGCTTGGAATTCTGGGAATGCATCATTGTTATACTCTTTTTGTAAGAGCAACTCATCTAGAAAACGTAATATATTTCCTAGGAGGAATTTACAGTTAAAAAAAAAAAAAAAAAAAAAACTCGCTCCTGATGCCAAAATAAAACAACTGGCTCAATTTGTCAGTCACTCCAGTTGTGTAACAAAATGAATTATCACCGTTTCATCATATCAGAGTATAAAAAGGGATATTTTTGGTGCATGAGATGGATTGGACTATCTTGCAAACTCTGAACAAAGCTCCTATCTTTATTGAATTGGTACTATATTGAGAAAGAAAAAAGATATTCATAAATGTCATCAAAACTCATGAGATCACTGAATCTTTATTATCAATGTAAATCTAAGAAAAATAAACACGATTCCTATTTACTTAAGTGTAGGTTAGGACCAAACAAAAGATCAGGAGTTCATTTTCTCTGAAAATTCTCTGTAATCATGCAAATCTGATCTTCATGACATATGAGGATGGCATTACGGTGGTTCATGCATTCTCATTCTATACTGCAGAAAGGGGGTTGGGAGAGATTCGTGTATTTAATCGGGGAACACGCCTGTAAAATAATGGGGGGATTCAGGGAGAGTAAGAAATGGAAATGAACAAAAAAAAAAAAAAAGAAGTGTCGATCTTGGGTGATATTTGGACAGTATGATTGGAGAGAGGTGTTAAGGTTCACCAGTTTCTCCATAGGGGTCAAAGTTTGGGAGGCTAAACCAATGTTAAGTAAGCAGTCAGTGAGTGATGGTGTGCGTAAGTACAGTGTCACCCGATGTACGACTATTCTTTGTTCTCTCACGAGGAAAATAATTATTAGGATCTGACATTTCACGACCAATTTTGACCATTGTACAAGGAATGTGAAAATGACACTCAAAAGACGATGAGGAGAGTGGTGATATTTTTGTATGATATTTGAAAGAAAAAAATTAATAATCTATTAATGTACAGGAACCTGATGGTATTTGATTAATGGTTATTAGTGCTGCCAGAGACCTGGTGGCACTAGCAGGTTGGGAGCCTATAGTGCAAGGAGACACATATATACTATCTATATATATATACATATATATACATGCAATCAATGTGACACCTTGTATAATGCGACGCAGAGGTGCACCTTGTACCCAGGTATTGAATGGGTCACACATAGCCCTGTATATATGCTGTACGTGGCATAGGCTACCTCACATGATAAGATGCAACAGCAACAGGAAGGTTATCATCAATGTAGGTCAGATCAATAATATGTGTAATGCCATACCTATCAAATAGTGTAGTTAAGGGAAGAGAATGCCACAGCAGTTAAAATACTATAGGTAGAATTAATGCCAATTATTATTGATTGTACAGATGGAGGATTTTGTGTAAATACAGCAGTAAGCATGCAGTGCAAATTGTCTGAAAACTGGCAACATGGTCATCTTTTTGATGTATTTTATTGCTACAAATTATGCTATATTCAGGATGAAGAAACTGATTCTGAGACTTCTCTTTTACGTGCATGTTAAAAATGAAGTAAAACCTACTGAAACTTAGTCACGATGGGGTAAAGGTAATTTTCTTTATACAAAAAAAAAAAGCTTTGGTGCTTCTCGATATTTTACCAAACAAATCTTTTACATCATTTAGTTCTGACTCTTAAATTTGCTGCAAACAACTTGCATTTTCTTACTGTCAAAGAATCTTGTAAAAAGTGTGAAATGAATCGCATGCATGATTGTATGATTTCATTTATAACTGATGTACCATGTGGAAAATAAAATGTTAAGATGAACCTGATGATTTGTTGTCCTAACCCTCTCTAGAAACCCGTCTGCCATTACATGATAAAACTGATGATGCTTTATAACTTCTAAGCAAAAGTGTTCTGTGTTAATGTCGATTTGGTATCCCTAACCTAGCTGGTGGCACGTATTCGCTATAGGCGGTGATGCCTCTCCAATCCTCTAGTTTCACAATTTCTCGTTCACTATACTTTGACCTTATGGTGGTGTGATGTGAATTTTTTTCTAGTTGTAATAGTACCCCGTTAGTAGTGGTGCTTAGAGCGGAAGTATTGATGGGGACTGTAAAAAAATGATAATAACCCCTTTGTGTAACATCTCAGATGTAATGTAGACAGGTATTTCTGACTGCCAGTTGAAGTTTTCAACATACTTCCTCTTTCAGTGATAACAAAGGGGTCTTTTACGCAACACAGATAAGTGGGCAATCCATATATACATTGTAAGAGATGGATGATATCGTCTTTAAAATATGAAACTGGTAGCGAAATAAAAGTATTTGGTGAATTTCATGTGAGTTAATTTTCACGCCCAGCAGCTGCAGTCATTTTCAGTCATGATTACCTGAGTAAACATGTTACTTGACTAGCAGAACAATATTTTAAAAGAAGTCACCATTAAAGGTAAAATCATCACATTGAAAATACAGTCCATTTCTTCCAGACCCCGTGATCCTTTTTACAAAAGATAAAGATAAATGTATAAATAAACAATTTATTCATCCATGATGAAAAGAGCTGATGAAAAGAACAAATGTGGACCAAGCAATAAAAACAAAGAATTAACTATTAATTACACAAACTGTATCTATTATGCATATGCAATGTTGAGTACAAGCAATGAAGAGATCTAGATGAAAGTCCCGTCTCCTTTCGTTTTCTCACATAAACCCGTCTTGTCTCGTGGCGCCATCTAGCGATACGGAAGAATAAAAATAAATGCTCCATCATGTCGACGGAAATGCTACTCCTCTATGGACTTTTCTGTCTCATAGTGGCAATCCTGCTGACTGTGCTAGGATTCTTAGTTTATTCCGGACTGTTTGCAGACATTGTAGTTGGTGCAGGACCCCCTCCAGTCGGGAAGCTGTACGTGGCCTATAAATTTGGGAAAGGATCGTACAAAGACGCAGGGTACCTGTTCACCGAGGCAGTCAGTATCGTGGCTGATCTGCGCTGTATAGGGGTTTATTATGACGACCCAGATGAGGTAAGCACGGTAGAGTACGAACCTCAGGTGGCTTTGAACTCTTTAAAAGCGAAGGCAGGGGTTTAGAACTAACACTGTCACCTGTCTCCATATTCTGAAAGTGAAAATGACGGTGCATTATATTTTAACCGCGCGTACATGTACATAAAGATCTGCGGTTCCAACTTATTGTACATTGTAGTATACATGCAAGCCCAGGCCCGTAGCATATAATGTGTGCGCAGTGTCACGAAATATAATACATGAAACCAAATTAATTTGTGCTCAGAATCTACACCCAAATAAGTGGCAATGGCAAACTTAATTGATAAAATTCTGTTACAATAAAATATTTCCACAATTGCCAGCTATACATGTATATCAGACTTTTAGCCCAGGAAGGGGGGGGGGAGGGTCCAACGAAATGACCTTCATGCCAGGAAGAGTTCCACTTTGGGTAAATTTTGATCTATGTACACGTAGGTTCCATGGTAATAGGTCCACCCCCCCCCCCCACCCCCACCCCTTTGCAATTGCTTGCCTGAGTTTACTATAATCTTTTCTTTATGTAAAATTGTGTACTTTTAAAACGTTCTTTATTACATATCTCAGGTAGGATTGGGAGAGCAGAGGTATGTGGTGGGCAGTATTCTGGCAGAAGGGGACAAGGAGCCGGACCCAGCACAGAAAGAAGAATATCAGAGACGTGGCTATAAGTTCCATACTTTTCCTGCTGTCACAAATGTGGTCAAGACAAAATTTCCTTATAATACAGCCATATCTATACTTGTAGCTATAAAAAGGGTGTACCCAGTCTTGGGGCAGTATGTAAAGGTAACTAAAAGAGAGGCGCATTTACAATTTATTTGTGATTTGCTTCACTTAGTGTAATATTACCTAGAGTCAGTAGACTTCCATAAAGTTTGCAAATCTGTAAGGAGCTAATATAATCAGTGTTGATTTATTCAAAACCAAAATCTGTTAAAATTAGATCATTTTGACTCGAATGATCTAGAAGTTGCACTTTTACTCAATCCATGTAGTGATCAAGAATATTTCAGTGAATAAAAACAAAAGTTTGTTTGTGGCCTTTGGAGAATTAATGATATACAAAATTAAACCGCTAGTTGGTGTTTATTTGATAACGAGGATATTTTAATTGCGGAGTTAAATATATCTTGGGGCACACAATACAGTGGTGGCCCCGTATCCTGATATTATTTTAATATTAAAATTGTAATTTTTGCAGGAGAAAAGGCTGTGTGCCCATCCTTTTGTGGAGATATATGACGGCTTCACTATTCACTTCATGGCCCCTCTTGCCAAACAGGATGAATTTTACGTCCCCGAGGCCCACGGCCACACCCATCAGGAGGGCCCTGCCCATCTCAAAGACTCACCAAAACACAAGAAAACCGCCGACCAAAGAGAAGACGAAAGCCAGCCAGTTAAAGTGCGCAGAAGTAAGAGGAGTGGATCACCTTCAAGATCACTTGATAAAACTCCGGAGCTGTCCACCAATGAGGAAGATTCAGGAATCACTTCAGCCAACATCAGCGGCACCAGTGCAGGTGGAGATTCCGCAGAGGCCGAGCAGAGCTGTAACCTCGACTCCACCGGGGGAACGAGTTTTATCTCAGACGTCACGACGTGTACGGAGGAGGATTCTGTTGTGTCTGGAACAGTGACTGGGGACTCCTCGGCTGAGAGCACGTCCTCGTTTGAAGAAGTCAGCAAAGATGATATTTAGATTTAAAGTGGCTGGTGATTACAATGTTAAGTTAACTGGTCATAATATTTATGTTATATAAATATGTGTATGTACATGTGTGGGTGTCTGGTTAAAACTTTGACATATTAATGGCATATACTGTGGTACATGTATTATGTTTTGTGTAACTTTATCCTAGATTGTGTTGTAGTCATAAAAGAGGAATTATAAAAGAGGTCACTCTTAAATTGACTTAATTTAGAACCGCATGTGTATAAACTCCATACCAACATACCCTCTACCAGGGCCACAGATTGATTTTTTGCTAGATTTTCACGTATATGTCTCTGGCTAATTCATGGCACATATCTCCACTGTGAGTTGAAGAAAGGTGCACATTATTAATCTGTGACCCTGGTAGACATTACCAATAAGCTGCCAGGGGAGATCTGATTATCTGGTGAGATTACAAGGTATATTATACCTGAGAAAACCAACCTTAAACCTAACATGGACTTATAAGTTATTGTCACAGTACTTAATTGCTTAATCAGTGATTTAGTAGTTGGAGGCAGATTGAGGTTGCTTTATTTTTGTTTTGAGGGTGGGGTTACTTAGTCCTAAAAATCAGGTTATCAAGACTACATACTACTTAGATTTGGTTTAAACAAGCTAAGATCTGATATTAGACAGCTACTTACAAGTAAGAAAGTCAGCTATCTGTATCCCTGTGGTCAGGGGTTTCCCCAGGATTTGAGGAACAGGGAGTCCAAAATGTGAATCTGTAATTTGGTCATTGATTTACTGGTCCAACCCAAGCCAGCCCAACCAACATACCCAAAAATTGTCTACACTGTACAGTTGTCCTTGAGAGTAAAGGCCATCGTTTGAGGCCAGTGTCCATCCAAATGACGACTGGATGGCGCTCTGGGGAAATCCTTGCCTGTATTATATGTTTATTCTCAGGAGAGGCGGACTGTCTCCTCAGCCTGCTGACATTGCCCTGTCAAACAGTTCTTTAACTACTGCTGCATTCCTTTCATTTATTTAACATGTCACTGATTAACATGTCAGCATTGATATCTTGTGTATCAACTAAAATTGAATGAAATTTTATTTAAAATGTTATAGGACTTTAATTGTCTTTTTTTTTTCTCATCATGACAGTGATTGTTCTAGCGGGTGCTATTGAAAAGGTTCACAATAAATGTTATATCAGTGTGAAGCATTCCGTTTGTTTTTTTTTTTTTCCTTTTGAAACATTTTATGACAGCATCTACGTCTGTTTGCTTCATGTCATACACAAAATGTTTGCCGTAAAGGAGAATTCTTGATTAACGGTCTATTTCGTGCCTGGGAAGTTTATTTGATCATTTATATAATTTCCAACATTCTGAAAAAAATGTCTAGACAGTGTTTGCTTTCACAGAAGTCACTGTGAGTTGATAGCAGTGAACTATAACGTAAAAAATTAAAATGAAGCAATTCTTCTTTTGTTGTTCTCAACAGTCTATTTTTAAGAAAAGTTTAAGTAAAGGTATAGCTAGCAAAAATATTCATATCTCAAAAGTGATGTTCATTTCTTGGTTAATGCATCAAATTCTTCTATCCGTGTCTACTTTTCGGGGTAAAAACTCGACGCATTCAGCGTTATCTATATTGTTAAACATTCATATCCATTGCTTTCAAGGGTAATTTTGTTATGAAAACAATAAGCTAAACCATGGATCAACACAATTAAGAGAATGTTATGTCAGAAGACCCGAGATTCAGGTGTTTTAAAACTGCTTTAAGCCGCTGTCAGAAATGACATTTGTGACTGCTGCCATTTTTTATGTACAGACACAGATGTGTCTGTACATATAGCCATCTTCTACGTCTGTCGTTGNCTNTACATCATATTTATGTCCCCAAAGGAAGGAAATCACCCCACTCAGAAGGTTATTTGCAACTTGTTATTCCCGACAAGTTGAAGTACAAAGTTTTGTCTAGTTTACACGATGATATCACAATCGGTCATGGGGGCATTCAGAAAACATACTTAGCATTGCGGATGAAGTACTTTTGGAAAGGTCAATTCGCAGATGTGGTCGATTACGTGCGTTCTTGTGTTGAATGCTTGACAAAGAAAAACCCTCCAAAAGATTTCAGGGCTCCGTTGTTACCTTTGCCCGTGGAAGGTAGCTTTGATAGATTGTCTGTTGACTGCATAACATCTCTGCCAGTTACGAGTCGAGGGAATAAGAATTTGGTTACATTCATAGACAGTTTAACTGGATGGCCAGAAGCATTCCCGGTACCCGATATTACAGCACCTACCATTGCAAGATTGCTTTTTGATGAGATAATATGTAGGCATGGGGTACCCAAAACTTTGTTAAGTGATAGAGGCAGTAATTTCCTCTCAGACATAGTGATGGAGTTATGCAAATACACAGACATGTCAAAAATTCAAACCAGTTCGTACCATCCCATGACAAACGGTCAAGTAGAGAGATTAAACGGGTTGATTATGAAAACATTATCAAATTATGTTTCAAAGAATCAAAAAGATTGGGATTTATTTGTTAACTCAGCTCTGATGGGTATACGAGTTACACCTAACGCGAGCTCTATGATGAGTCCATTTTTCCTGTTATATGGCAAAGAGGCACGTTTACCAATTGATGTAGCTCTTCTGTCCCCAGTGATAAAATCTCCATCAATGAACTATCACATTCAAAATTTGATAAAGAAATTGAGTGTGGCTCAAGAGATAGCCCATGAGAATATAGAACAAGCAAAAGAGAGAATGAAAAGATTGTATGATAGGAAAGCTCAAGATGTAAAATATCAAATAGGCGATCGTGTATTCGTTTATAATCCAGCGGTCCCGAAGGGATGCACCAAAAAGTTAGCACGACTTTATCATGGCCCATTCACTATCATAGATATGCCGACACCTGTTAATGTAAAATTAAGCCGTGTGTCAGACAATCATGTAGTGAAAACTCTTGTCCATGTGAATCGTTTGAAAATGGGGTACGACAGGAAAATGAGACCGCCAGATACTGAAATTCCCGATTTAAATAATGGTGACGATACACAATTACAAGAAGAAGATTTCCCAAGTGATAGTTTTATCACGGAGCCGGAAAATGAAGTACAACAAGAGAATGAGGCTGGAGGACAAGTTGATTTGTCCCAGACCACTGATGAACTATTTGAAGTAGAAAAAGTCTTACGTGGTCGAGTGCGGAAAAACGGTGAAACACAATACCTCATTAAGTGGAAAGGGTTTCCTCAAAGTCAGAATACTTGGGAACCCGTTGAAAATCTCAATAAAGCCACATTGGATTACATTAAAGAGAATAATATTAAAGTGACGGGAAAGATAATTAAGTAAGGGGTGTGTCAATGAAAGAGAACACGCCCGTTTAAAAATTGATATACAGACGCGACTCGAAATAATACGTCATACGACTGACGACTCAAGGGGTGTAGCATGTGGCAAACTTGATTTCTATTGGATACGGCTAAATATCGTATCTAAGGTTCATCTTAATTACACATAAGGAAATACTTAATTGACGCGGGACATTTTTGCCATTTATTTTAAGCGAATGAAAGTAACGATTAAGAAGTACAACAAAATTGTAGGCCAGGCGCATTGATAACTAAATATGGATGAATATAATATACTCAATATCATGATAGAGGATACACACACTTGGACTCGGGCGTGGATAGAACAACCAAATTCTTTGTATCATCTTTCAATACAGCAATTGAGCACTGGACTTTCCAGTTTTAAGGAATCTCAGTACGCAATCCAGTTGGGAAAGTTATTGAGAGAAAACATTTTGATTGAGTTAGGAAAAGACTGGATTATTGGAAATTTAAATGACTACAAAGATCAGCTAACAAAGGAGGAGTGTGTAGATTTACTTGACTACCTCAAGGAAAAATTATACCATATTTAATAGACACACCGTGTAAATACATACCAAAATATTTCCTGATACCTGTTAATTTGAACAAATGTACACTTAGTTTTTCTAGGCTGTTACTTTTAAAAGTTTGACTGTGCTGTGGTTTTTCCTCATGACATGACTGATTGGAATTCACGTAAGTAAGGGTAAGTATTGAGTACAAGAGATGATATAAATTGGTTGTAAAGTTGTTAAATGAATGGAATGTGCATATAAAAAAAACATGCAACGTTTGTTTGGCGAATATATTTTGTATGTCTTATATTTTCCGATACCTGCTAATTTAGATAAATGTAAACATTATCCATCTTTTGATACGTCTTATGTTTATTAAGTAAATTCATTTCCGTCTACATTTTATGCATCTATTGACCTTAAGAATTTTACAGGTTGCGGAATGTTTGAAGAGATGCCAACAGCTGAGCAATCTCACTTCACTATTGACAATTCGTGACATGACGCAAAACTGCATTTGGAAATATTTTGTTGTTGACTTGAACAAAAAAAATGTTGCACTAATCAATATTGATAAAATAGTTTGTTTTTCCAGGTTAGCCAGGCAGCGAATTAATTTTTTTTTCGTTTTTGGTCTACCTTTGTGATTTTAATATCAATCTTAACGAGTTTTTAATTTCTTTTACAGGATACGTCGCTTAAATGGCATTCAATTTAATTTCAGGCAATACTAAATATCATTGCACCTTTTTCGGTTTAGGACTCCTGGACTTACAGTCTGCGTAATTTCAGACGATGAATCATAATTCTTTTCATAAGCATACCCCTTCTGTTTCGCCCACTTACCCCTTGTAATGTTAAACATCATCGATAGTGCACATGCACATTTGAAGGTGACAAGCAAATATTAAGATTATGATTAATCTACGTTATTGGAAGTCCCTTCAATAAAATTATGTTTTCGGGTTGCGGAGAATAAAATTGGAGAATAGTTTGACTCTCTCGACAAATTGCTTTAATTAAAGTCCTAATCACTGGCATTTCGACGATCTTCTTAAAATGATCTTGTCAGTTGATAATGTGGTTATATTGGCAATCGAAAGATCGAGTGGAACAAATGATTTAATGAGAATAAATGATGCAAGGATAAATGGCCATATTTGGATATTATTTGATATATTGTGATGAATAAAATAATTAAGATGTGACGGATATCAATGTGGTTATGGATAACTGAATATGAGGAGTTGAGGTATAAAAGTGATGGGCATGACGTCATATAAATACTAAAATCTGGGACGCCAGATAAATATTAGCATCTGGGACGCCAGATTGCGTTATTATTATTTTTATTATTAGCATAAGTATTATTGTTGGAAAAATTATCGTATTATTAGCATGGTTCCATATATGTTTTATTGTTATCATAGTCTTTTGGATGATTAATACTATGTCAAGTTAAAATCTTGCCTGTTAAATGTGACTGTATTCAAGTTTGATGATGATTGTTAAAATATACGTAGTTAAGTTTTTCTTGACATGCATTTCTGCTTCATTCATTCATTTTGGATATATTCGTAAACGCTGGACATGGACATTCGTGGATACACAGGAAACTGTGGACATTTATCTACACGTATGCCAACGTGCGCGAATAAGACGTTTATCCATATACAATGAGTGGCAGATGACAATCGCTATGCACTGTCTAGAAGGACGGATTTGACATTATATGATAACTGAACTTTTGTGCTAAAATTCAAAAATGGAGGATATAACGGACTATACCAAATGGAACTTTTCATTTGAATGGATATGAACTTTAAAATTTACGAGTTAACTTTGATTTATATGTTATTGCATGTGGTTATAATGACGAATTAAGTATTGTGTGTTGAATAATAAATACGTTTAGTATTTATAATATATCTATGTTCAGTTTGTCGGTCTTATAATTATTAGTTATTGATATTTAACTATACAGTTATTGGTACAGGAACAGTGTACTTAACTTTCATAAAGATGGAGACGTGAAACTGATGATATCCATAAGGAAGATTCTTACTTTATTATTTTTCGGTATGTTATTGTTCAATCGAAGATTGGGTTTGATATAAAACGATTGTTTCTCTTATAGCCATCAAATGAGAGCGCTATCGTGTGGATAAATATGAAGATAAACAGGTAGTTCGTCATCAACGATGCGCTGGTCGCAACGTTGTGTGGTGAATGCTGTTTCTTCGGCAGGGAGTAGCTAACCCAATTGTCTCACGTAGTGCATCCCAAGAACATCCCAAATGGCAAACGAAGGAGAGAAACTATATAATAAAATGTGTCAGAGCCATAATAAGAGAGTAACAGATTTAAACATCTGCGCAGAGAAAACAAATAAAAATATCTGTGCTCTTGGGCCGCACATTGGAAGGTGTAAATGCCGATACGAAATATATCCACGAACATTTGTATTTTCATAAAAATTTATCAATCTATCTTCCTTTAAGTTATATTTGGGGTTTCATGTCAATTGTATTTCTATCTTATCGTAGGTTTATAATACAAAAACTATGTACTTAGTTTTGTTTTGCATGAATTTATGACAGAAGACAAATGCATTGTTTAAGAAAGTTTATTTTTAATGTATATTTTAATTTTAAATATGCCTGGGGACAGGCATATCGTCCCCGGGAGATAATGTAATGTTAGTAAGTGACAGCATGCAGTGAATAAGAGCGGGGAGTGTTTTGTAGTGTTACTTTAGTTGATTGACACGACCTTATTGTACTTAAGCGAAGAATGTAATGTAGACGGGGAGAACGATGTAAGAGGTTGAACGTAGAGGAATAAACTGTAGATAGCGTAGTTAGGAAGCGATAATAAAGAATATGGGAAAACATGGAATTGTTTAGTTATTACCTCGCGCCACCAAGACAAAGTCAGTAGCGTCGTCACATACACTGTACATATGTTATGGTTGATCTCCAGCACCGATGTCGTTTATTCACGTATTATTTTCCATTACAACTCTCACTATGACAGTGACACATTGTATACTATAAATATACACTTGAAAAGCTGAACATTCAATTTATTTCAACCGAAATGCAAGATTTACCGAGAAAAACGCTCTCCAGTCACTTGCTCAGTGCAACGTGACAGTCCCAGTTTCGACTGACCTACATACTTCGCATAAAAATAGGAATTTCACAAAAAAGGACGGTTGTACAATTTTTTTATTCTTTTTGGCTCAATTCCAGCATATATAGTTGCATAAACCGTAATAATATCAATAAAGTAAGTTTGTCCATTTTTTCTACAATAATTTCATTTTAGGGTACAAAATTCCACGATCAGCTTGAGAAAAATGCGTGTGCTATTTTTAGACATCTGATACAAGGCTTTCGTCAAAATTGAAATGTTCATTTTATATTGTGCACTTACATCAAGTTCTAAATTTTATTCCTTGAAAGTTTCAAGCGAAATAATGAGTTGTTTACAGAGCTTCATGGTTTTACCTAAGATCTTATAAACGGNACACGATCTGCTTGAGAAAAATGCGTGTGCTATCTTTGGACAACTGATACAAGGCTTTCGTCGAAATTGAAATGTTTATTTTACATTGTGCGTTTACATCAAGTTCTAAATTTTATTTTTTGAAAGTTTCAAGCGGATTAATGAGTTATTCACAGAGCTTCATGGATTTATATAACAACTACGGATTTTTGAAAACATGGCGCGAAACACACGTCGCGGACTATTTTGTGCAAGAGCGTAGGTGTTTTTGTAATGATCACCGCTTACGCATTGATATGCCAGATCTGCGGACAGACTG
>NW_019775813.1:723121-759088 GCF_001039355.2 Lingula anatina
CTACACAGGTTGCGTACTTTTAAAATGTGCTCCTAGCAACAATGACGTTACAATGATAATCGTCACAGTCACCTTACTCATAGAAGTACTTCTATGCCTTACTGTAACGTTGCCAAACAGTGGTTGCCAAAGTAAGGTTGGGTTGTGACGTGATGGTGTCGCTGATCTGTCACAATATCAGTCCGGTTACGTCATGCGTTGTGAAAATTGTGACATCATAGAATGTTTCCTTACTACAGTGACTACAGCATTGCTTTGGGGTAAAACACGGAGAACTGTAATGAGTAACAGAAAACTGAAAAAAAAAAACTTTTTTTAAAACAAATCGTGATGGACTATTGTGGAAATAGATATCGGAGAAAAGGTTAGTGAATTAAGATCTGTTTTAGGCGTTTCAGTTTATGAGGTAGGAGAGTCGAAATGGTACCGGTCGCGTGGGGGCGACCAGGACACACACGTTAGAGACATCTGAGAGTAAGGCTATATTCCCAGAGCTTTTAGATCGATCTATCCCCGCGGGGAGTCTCACTAGATTACTGTCAGATAATCCGGCTTAAATGTCCGCCCCGCCTACTACAAGCTGTAAGGGGGTAATTAACTTTCGTGTCCGCTCGGCTGACAGTTATTTAGCGTGAACCCCAGGGAGTTAGGTCGATCTAAAGTAGATCGATCTAATCTCTGGAAATGGGGTCTAGCACTAACTGCTCACCGCTTGGTACACTTGGTGTGTTTCTTCATTGCGTTTAGTCTTCGTTACAACTAACACATTCTTAAACTGGTGGACATGATTGTCATAGAATTGTTTTTATTGACAAAACCTTTATAATAACCATTTTCCATTCATTTCCATTCATAAAACATATAACGGGCCTCTTAATAATTGTTTAAATTTAGTTCGATCCTTCTTTCTTTTACATATTAGGCAGTTTGGATGTTTCAAACATGGCACATCAAGGTAAGAAAATCCAGACCTAACCGAGCTAATTTTAATTTTGACACACACAAAAAAAAATAAATTTCAGAAAAAAAAGAAACTCGAAGAGATAGTGTGGGGATTGTTATATTGAACGTAGTCTTGCTTTGTATTTATAAATATCTTGCATTTATCTCCAAAGACACGATGGATATTTCTGCTGCTAAGTAATCACTACATGTACTTCTGCTAAAAAATACATTTCAACTCGAAGTCAGAATTTGAAGTGTGCATGTCACGCGTGGAAAATGTAAGATGCGGTTTTTAAAAGTATAACTACATGATATTTGTGAGATTGAAACCCAACAGTTTGGTGGACTGTAGAAGTACAAAAAGTGTCGAGGACGCCACAAAATCCCTTAATTGTATCATCCCCCCCCCCTCTTTTTACTAGCTAGCTTACCTACATGACTCTTGTTTATAATTATGACAACTACCGAATTTAAATGGCGCACTCAACCAAGAAAACTTTCGCTTTCCCGATAATATTCAAACAGTGCGAAAATTCCGTATCAGTAGTACCCGGTCATTCACGTTCATATATGAATACCTTATTTCCGTGTAATAGCTTTATACAACATTTAAAACGTCTTAATTTATGGGTATACTGAATTCTATTAGTCATACCTTTATATTAGGCATAGAAATTATTGTATATTATCATAAGAATATGTTATTTAACTACTGTGGCAGCGGTATGTGACGGTCGTGACTGTTATATCATACTTTGATATACAAATAACGTGTTAAACATGAGGATGCCTCCAGCTAGTACGGTGTCTAAATCACTTAACCCGGAACTTTCTATTCAATCCATTAATTTATGAATTATGGTCAATTAGTAACGCATTTTTTGGGTATCTGTTATAGAAAATTAGATCGAATTAAATATAAATACATATTTGCATGGGTTTTTCTGAATTTCACATTTAAATGTCTTGAATTTTAGGTACTTTGTGTGTAATAGCGTTAAGCACATTAAGTATAGAAAATGCGTATTAAAAGTAAATGACGGGGGGGGGGATTATTACACGAAAAAAAAATATCTTTTTAATATATATCGTCAGTATCAAAAGTGTACACTGAGGTAGTCACTAATTATTTTAATCATACACAAAATCATCTTTTTGTTACACCGACGGTAATAAAAAAGTACATCGTACGTGTAAATAACTGTATAAACAAACAATCCAAGATTGCTGTGGTTTAAGAAAATAATAATAATTATGAGAAGATAAAAAGCGTGCAAAAACACCAATATTTAGCAAAAATTAAATGCAAATATTATCTACACTCAGCTTGTTGATGTTTATGTAATCAGGAGATAGTCTCCAGTGATAAGTTTAATTACCATCAGACTTGCTGATTTAACCCTGCGATATCGCGACAGGCCCCTTATTCTCGTTCCCCCTCTATGCACCCATCTCACTCTGGTGTCACACGATATGCTAATGTCGTTCTTCTTGGCCTACTTGGCTAGAATATTAACCCGTTCCGTGTGGGTTAACTTATGCTAATGTCTTTTTATCTCATGCGTAAATCGAGTCGACGTCTCGCCTCAGTCAGTGGCATATGGGACGAACCTCTCTCTTGACACAGGCGCGTTTATGGAACAAAATGGCGACTTGAAAGAATAAGCAAAGCGTATGTTTTTCATCTCCAGAAGGAGAAAAGAGGAAAAGGAGACGAGGTGTGATTTTTGCCCAAACCAAGGAGTTTGATAGTGTATTTAATTCACTGAACAAAAATATCCTTGAAGGAAACATGACTTGAAAACATGAGGACATATTACCATATCCAAACCGCGGTGGTTTTTCTGTGGATCCTTTACAAAGAAAGTTCAGGTAAGTTCGTATCAGGCTAGTTGTGCCTTAATTTTCCTGGTTGAAGATGTCGTGAACTCCCAGAAATAAGCGAGTTAGTCTACCGTTATCTGGCTGTTATAAAAATAGCATTACTCATATACAAGTAACGACCTGTATTGAAGAAACATATATTGCTTCGTCTAAAATAGAAATGAAAAGCAATGATAATGGTAATAATGAATAAAATAGAATAATAAAAAAACACCACCATCAAAATCTATTTAAACCTGCTTCGGTTTCAAACATCCTCTATAAAAGAAGGGTTCATCTTTAACTCCACTGTTTTCCAAGAACGTCATATAAATAACAAATAGAAATAATAGTACACAGTAATTCGTATGTTTATAAATTCTTTGTCCCATTGCCTGGATGTAAAGAAATTAAAATAAACTGTTTTTATTAAAAATTATCCGTATAAAGTTAAACTCCAAGACAACTACATGTCTGCCAAATGTGATTTCTAAGCTCTTTTTAATTATAAGACCACCACTCCACTTCTTTGCAGAGTCACGACACATCTCTAGGTGTGTCGTTACCATCTTGTCAGGTACCATAAGTTAAATTAGGCGAATCTCCCCCCCCCCTCCCTAACTCCAATGAAACGAAACGTCGTGTCATCTGAGAAATCACAGCTTCGTTACTCTGAAAGCAACCAATTAATATGAATTCATTTTCTAAACGCTGAAGCCATTTTGAATTCTAATTTTGTCCCCAAAACAAATCTAATGGCATGTATTATGTAAATAATTTGTATTGCTTCAATATACTGTAGTTTACATTTATAAAAGGCAATCAGCATTACAGACACTTTCACAAATGCACACACAGAGACAAATATCAAACGACAAAACCTCTTATAATGATTATAATATTTTTTCTTTTTTCATTGTGGTCAGTTTTTTTATGAGTGAAGTATTTTGATCTTTCTCTATAGATATGTCTTATATCATGATGAATATGCTCTCTTGCATTCTCGTGCGAAATAAGACATAGTTTTCCTCTGGACATAGCTCTACATAACTATGATCTTACCAAATTTTCACAGTTTTGCAAGCGTTTGTGGTGACCTTGAAATATATTTTGTCATGAGAACTATTGTTAATAAGCACTTGTCTGACCATATGAAATTGTTGGTTGTATGCTGTTGCGGTTTTTGGAATTCTGCGAATCATGCTCCGAACTAAGTGCTTTTTAAGTGTGGCAATTAAGTATTAACAGGATGCATGTTTGCAAAAGGATTTGACAATTTTTTTTCTGTAATATTTATTATTATTATTATATTTATTATCATTATTTTGGCATCTGTTGCACGCACTATTAATCTTTGCTTGGTTATCCTCTTATTAGTACTACCAGTACAATCCCGAATACCTTCTCATGTTTTTCGACTTAGAACTATTAAATAGCAGTGAATTTTAATTATCAGTTTTTCTTATCACGAGTATATCTCTTTTCTTGCACTGATGAAATTAATCATTACATTATAATAACTGCTCAGAGAATTTACTAAGGCCTACTTTAGAAATCACCTGTCATGGTTAAAAATTGCAGCTCGCGCGTTAGGGCGCATGCGCAATGCACCCTATTTAAATGCATGCTCACGAAACCATATCTTCATGTATGTTTTATTTACGCCACGAAAAGCGCATCACTGGTCAACTGTGTTTATCTCTTTCAATGTCCACCATCACGGGACGAATCGCATTTCAATAAAAGGCTTGTTTAATCTAACAAGAGTAATTTCAGTCACCCAAAATCAAATAGCCTACATGGTCGAATGCGTCATCGTTAAGGCAGTTTTACTTGGACCGAAATACTCACATTATCTTATATTAAAACCCTAGATGGAATCTCGTATAAACGCATTATTCTGTGGTGTAATTATGATAGGAATATTATACCTTTACAAGAGATACGACACTGGCAATTATAATACTGTTATTTGGAATGTAGGCTGCTAAATGGAATTTTTGCCTTCACATTGTGACTTTGCCACCAAAAATCAACCAGCCTTTATATGCTTTGGTAATTTTCTTTTGTAAGAGGTGATGTGAATGCCACCGACTTCAACGTGCGAAATAGAAGTTTGGTTGAAGTTGTTCTCATATTTTGCTACAGATTTTTTCACCACTGAAAAATATTTAATTTACTTTTGCACGTGCCTATATTTTCTTTGTCCTTGTTTTGGAGAGGGAGAGAAGGAGAGTTTTAGAAAAAGAAAAAAGAAAAAAAGGCGCGGCAAAACCAGGCATGTTATGTTCGTTTCATCAAAGGAAATTATCGTGCCAGTACGAGGTGATCTATATTGTGTATTAGCAAGGCTGCAAATCATGTTGTTGTTGTTGTATATTCTCACATGTCCAAGCACATATCTGTTTGTTTTGATTGTTTTATGTCGTGACCGGACACAATTTCGGCCATTTAAGACATCCGTACGACCTTGGGTGTGACCACAACACATCCCTTTATATAGAGCCCCGTGACACGACGGACTCGAATTAAACCAACCATCCAGTGCAGTATTGTGAAATAAAGTAGAATTTAGAAGCACCATGAAAAAGGAGCTGTCACAACAAAGGACAAACAAATGATCGGTTCGGCCAATTGCGTGTTCTTTTGGGTGACAGAAACGGTCGGTATTTGAGCACATTAAGGTAGCCAAATATAGGCATCCAGTTATAGAGAAATGAAATTTATAATATTTTGAAAGTCGCGTGAAAACATGCAATGTCAAACCTAGCAAATACATATGTGGGGGTTTCCTCTTAAAAAATGGAACCATGGATAATTTATATTAACCCAAATGTGACAAAAATGCATCATTAAGGCCTACAAAGTACTTTGTTGTTATCTCGGTCGCATGAAGTGCAGCCATTATGGGAATAAGACGGTATAATGAGTTAGACTGGAATTTGGCTGATATTGCAATAACTGTTTATGAAATATATATCGGTTTATTATATAAAGATATATATTTTTTTCATTAACAAACTGGCAACAAAATTACCAACTAGAGAAATGCGACTTATTAATCTGTTCATTTTTTTTTCACACCTGTAGAAAAGGGGGGTCGAAAGAAACACCTTTATGGTCGGTAAAAGGCTAATTCTGAATCAAAAATTTTCCTTGGTTCTGAGAACACAGGTACGAGCATGAGTAGTCAAAAGGTTCACGTTTTCAAAAGAAGAAAAAAAAACTAGAAACTGCTGACTTCAGACCTGTAGTTATTTATTATATCTTTATTACGTCAGATATTTGCGGTACCATACTGTTTTCAAAGTTTTTTTGTTGAGCTGTTGACTGTTATGATAAATGCGTGTCTGCGCAGCACGCAAAAGACATTCCTGACTCCATATATGGCAACGAGGTTTAGCAGGGCTTGAAAACCGCGCATGGCAGCTGTGACATTTGTTGTCATGGTGCATTAGTGGATATGCCAAGGATGCAAATATAAACTAGCATTCTTGTAACTATTTTGTATTCAGCTGTATATCACTCAGGCTTTATGTCTGAATATCCATGTCTGAAATGTTTCAAGGCCAAGTGTAAACTTTGGTTTAAACTTGCTGTTTGTACCAACAGATGTTTCTAAGTTGCACCTCAGGAAATTGTCAGAAAAAAACTAGGAAAGCAGATCAAAATACAAAAATACAAAAATCAAAATACAAAATAAGCCATCTACTCTTTCGTTGTAAACTTATACTGCTATCACACTCCATATTTGAGTTATATATTCATTTATTTATTTTTCACTTTCGTTTTTCTTATTATTATCCTTGCAGGTCAAGGCAGCGCCAATAAAACGAAGGTCAACTGTGGCCCGGGAGACTATATCAATCGAGATGCAAACGCGTGTAGACCATGCGGCATCGCCACATTCAATCCGTTCCCAAACGCAGAGGTGTGTTTTCCCTGCCCAGAGGGGCAGACGACAGAAGTCATTGGCGCCAAATATCATGGAGATTGTATAGGTAACTGAATGGTTCTAAACTTATAAAAACAGAGAGTTGTGGATTTTTTAAGCAATGTTTGCAGACCTACACGGGCAAAATGATCAAAATATAATCGATCATAAAGATACATGTATTAAAGTGGGGTTCCCTCTGCCAGTCCTGTTTTTCCCGTCAATAATATACATAAATAATATATATAACTTATGAGAGCTGAGTTACCTTGGCGGAGTGCTTATTATAAATAATATATATAACTTATAATAAGCACTCCGCCAAGGCAACTCAACTCTCATTATTACCAGTTCCAATGGGCCATCACTAAAATCTAATTGATTCTTAGGTAGGCTTACATGTAGCCCATATCTGTCTAAGCCTGAATACGTTATCAAAATCCGTTCATAACTTTTTGAGTTAAACTTAACTAAAAACCAACAAAGCGAAATGGAGGTAATGGAGACTAGCACGATAGAAGAGAAAAAGCCTTGTAAAGCACTGATGTGTATTAAAAGCATCCTGACGCCGAAGTGGGTTGGACTTGGCATGACCCTCGTGGTTCTTTCATAAAATGGCGGTCATTGTTCACGCCTAATGTGTAACAGAATCGAACAAAAGCTGCCAGTCCAAAAAGGTACCGAGTACTTAAAGAGTTCAGTGTCCTCTCTATTACAGAGCATAGTTATAGATGGTCATTTGAAAGTAAAGTCTCCCCGTCAATTTACCCATGATGTGAAAATGGTTGGTGGTGACGCAACCATGGAAACGGGTCAAAATCCAAGATGGCCTCCGTGGCTTTCGCATAACCAGGCACCAGAGTTTGTGGCTGTTCTCACGACCAATTTTCCAAACTTAAAGACATAAAGGTGGTGGGCAAATGTAAAAACAATGATGAAAATTATTGACTTGTTTTGTTAAATGCAAATTGTGCTTTGTACTGCTTCAGAGACCACCGCACAAAGTTCGCATATATGATGATGGGACCACTTAATTTCATTGCCAATAAAACATTTAAATCTATTAACCATTTGCACGGTATAAACAACAAAGAAACTGGTTTCAATCTGGATTTAACATTTTAGAAACTTTATTCAAATGCTCAAAGAGGATCGAGTAAGATAACTTAAGATACTATATCATTTATGGTGGCCATATGTAGTTATGCATGTATGATATAAGTAGTAGGGCCTATTGACTGTCCTTGCAAATGAGTACTAAATTGGTTCACCGTGCATGAAACCATGTTATACGTTTATCTATTTATTTATGCATTTATTTAGGGGGGTGGGGTGGGGTAGGCGCTCCCGTTTTCGTTTATTTCAATCAGTTTACACTTAATTACGGGAGGGGTAGCGGAGCAATATGAATGTTGTTAGATCATTCCGGTGATGGGATAGCAACAGGCTTCCTTTATTCCCAATCACAGAATCTGCGGCTAGCCCCACTGAATGCCCTATTACTCTTAAACTAGGTACCTTGCCCTTGACTAAAAGGGTTAAGTTAAAGCAGTTAGGCGGAATGGCAAGTAATGTAGCTAATGGGAGATTTGGGGCGTGCAGGATTGCTGACTGGCGTGTTGGAAACCATCGCTGATGTAGTAAAACAGATACAACCCCAAACCATATTTAATATAGTCAGTTACTCGGCCCTAGTGGAACTTGGTGGATTGAAACATAAAAGTTTTTCTCACATCGACCCCGACCCCGTACATTATGAAATCTGACTTGCCATCTTGTTGACATGGCCGACTGGCGAAATTGCTAAGGTGACTTAACTTTTGCTGGAACTTTAAGCAAAATGAACCCGCTGTGCGTGCTGTTAACGCATTAATTTATATTTTAATACCGGTTTTACGCAAAGGAACGAACTGGTTTAATCCGGGCTGCCGTGTAACACCAATAAAAAACCTATAAATGATCTCTAACAGACAGCATCTATATGATAGTATTTCAGTCCTGTATTGTTCTCTATTCACGGGGTTGTCATCCAATGCGAGATTGGTTCCATGTCTCAGCGTATCTGCACGCGAATTGGATGAATAAATCAATAAAAAAGTTAATCAATGGATTGAGTATAAAATTAAAAAATATATTAATTAATAGATTTAATAGAGAAAGTTAGAGACTACAATTATACAGTAATTGACCCTCCCCCTCCACCCCCCAAAAAGGATTTAAAAGCACCCGGTCGTACACAAGGGTTCTATTGGACTATGGGTTCTCACGTTTCTCATAAGGTTAAGCTTTTTTTTCCCAGAGCAGATTTTATCAATAACGGCTACAGCGCAGTAATAATTAATTACCCCATAAAGATATATTTAAGATGAACAATTCGCCATTACATGCTGTAGTTGTGATCCCTTGTAAACATGACTAGATACTTCCCAGAGAAGTTAATTCCCAATGGAATATTTGGCACACAGAAGAAAGAATATATGTTTCTCTGGTATATTTATCCCGTTTTAACTATGACTTTGCAGTTTCACTGAGTATCTCCAATTTTGCAAATATATATTGAAATGAATGCATTCACTAATGGTATCTTCATTTATCATTTCCAGGCCCGTGTGAGAAGGTCCAGTTTCCATGCCAACTGACGGCAACCTATGGCGTCCCGGGGCAGTGCAACAAATATTTCCAGTGCAGCCATGGAGGGGGGTTGCTCTCCGTTCAAATGTGCCCCTCGGGGACTTTCTTCAACCCCTTCCGCAAAGTCTGCGACATTTACCTCAATATGGAGTGCACCCCCAACAACTGTCCTGACGACTTCGTGAGTCGCCTGGAAGCGTACTCAGAGGAGCCGTCGACCACCACGATAAGTACGACAACCAAGGCCTTTGTGACACATAAACAGACAAGTGAGTTTGCCTGGTTTATTATATATTCAGGACACTTAAAGATTATGGATCCATGGGAAGCTATATGTAGTTGGACACTGGACAGAAATAGGAGGATCCTTCTTAAACCCCCACCCTTCCCACCATCTCTTGCTTTCAACCGCTGCCACTTTCTTGACACCCTGGTCTTGCCTGAAATGGAATAAAAGTTGAATGCACTTTACATGGTGCATTAAAATAAGCTGCCGAATCGAAATTGCTTATACATTAGGGGAGACCGGGGCTAGTTGGACCCCGGGGTAAGTTGGCCCCCCGTCAATTTATGAAAAAGTAACTACGAGGTAAAAAAATTGACCACACACTCTTGCAAAGTGACCGTAGCCTACAATGCTAAGGAAGTGTCGGATGTTAAAAAGTTTTACGGTGAGTCGAAATAAACGATTTTAGCACCTAAAAGTAATTTTATTTAAGAGATTTGAAAATCTATTTTCATAGGCTTTTGATCGAATATAAGATATGTATAGGGCATCAAACTGAAGCTCATTGTTTCAAGTTTCACAGAGATGTATCATCGTTGCCCATTCTAGCACCATAAATGGCTACCATCCTTTAAAATAAATAATGTGCACCCGGGGCTAGTTGGCCCCCTTGACTCGGGGCAAGTTGGACCCTCATATTACCCACAAACCTTTGCGCGCAACGCTGTTTGAAATAAACAAGTTGGTGAAATTGACAAAGCTTGCCGGTGTCTATTACCGTCTGATTGATTTTTTAAATTTTCTCTCTGGTGTCTTTTTGAAAATTTATATTAGAAATATTCTGTTGATTGTAAGTATTAAAAAGCAAATCCATTGGACTTTCCGTAGAAAAACATTTATTTTGCCTTAATTCATTGTAAGGGGTTTCCCTTTGTATTTATAGTGTTATATGTGGCCCCAAGGGGATTTTCCACCCTTCCCTTGCTAAAGAACATTGTTGAAACAAACTCAATGGTTTAAAAACTGAATTTGTTACTTTCTTTTAAAAAGAAAATTTATCATTCGTTTTCATTCATTAAAAACCTTCTTTATACCATTATTTATTTATTCTTAATTAAAACAAAACACATTTTATTGATAGATATTTTGGTTCTTGCAACACATACCCCCCCCCCCCCAACGTGACGTATGGAAACATCAATAAATCTGCCTCATTTGAACTGTTTATTCATCAAAGACTCTCAAAAATCAATTAAATAAATTAAAAATTTATAAAAATGTATTTCAAGGCGTTTACATGGGATATATACTTCATTTTCGTATAGGGGGGCCAACTTGCCCCGACCCTGGGGCCAACTTGCCCCATGGCGGGGCAAGTTGGCCCCCCTGACGTCAACTGCGTTTTTTGTCAAATTGTGAGCCACCTGGCATTATATTTGAAAAATAATGACGTTGCATACGTAGCTTAGTTCATGGGGCTTACTTTGAAACCAGTTTTGTTACTCTAACCCACTCCTAGTTGGCTCTACAAGGCCAAAAGTGTCTAACTGGGCCAACTAGCCCCGGTCTCCCCTACACAAAGGAGCATAAAGTTCTTCTGAAGCTCCCCTGTTGAAAATACACGTGGTTTAATAAGAAAAAAAAAGCTGATTTCTTTTTCTAATTTTCCCCTAATTTGTTTACCCATTTTTGTGAGTTAATTTCATTAAGAGTTATCTCTTTTCCAGAGCCCTGTGGCGACGTTTCTCTCCCCTGTACTATAGGCACCACCTGGCCATCCCCCGGCCGCTGTGATAAGTATATAGAATGCGCAGGTGGGATGGAATTCCTGGAACGTCCCTGTCCCATCGGGACAATGTACAGTGACTTTCACAAAAGCTGTGGCAGAGATATCCAATGTATCCCTAGGGACTGTAACGGGAACGAGATTGGACCTACGTACCCCACTTTTCCCGTTCGTCCCACCACCAAGACAAAGAAGCCGACGCAGCTGACGTCACCGGAAGTGAAAACAACAGACACGGAAAGTCCGAGTCCAACAACAAGTACAACAACTACTACTACAACTACAGTTACGACTACAACAAGTATGTTACGTTTATCTTATATCATTTTGCAAATAAAGAACACGCCCAGTGGTTTAAAAATACTTGATATTTATGATGTTAACATAAATTTTAAAAATGTTTGTCATCTTTCTTTATTTTACTATAGTTTTCGCAATATGTTACAGAAATTGAAATTAAGACTTCTGTCCAATTGTTTTCTTTTGCCTCGAAAGGATTTATTTGTTAAATAATCTTTAACAATTGATGGTAAGCTTCTTTTTTCAGTAATTTTGTATCTTGATCGAATATAATCGGTTTACGTGTATTGCATGTTTTTTGAAGGGATATGGCCGCGTTGAGCATGGGTATATTTAGTCTTGTCAAGGGCATGAGTTAACTCTTTACATTGTAAATGTTTACCATATCTATAATAACGAATTTGTTGGGTATCACAAATAATAGATCTCTATTTGAAAGTCCATTATCCTATATATTTCATCATTCTTTGTTTACCATTCTAACGGAAATACTGAAAGTGCGACAAAAAGCCATTATTCATGCAAACCACGGCATCATACGACTCTACTTGCCTGTCAGTTGGCCTTATTAATTGCGTCTTTAAACGCTACTTTTTTTACATGCAAGCAAAATGGCCACTTTTTTCGTCGATCCAAGGTATACGTAATTTTTGCAATATGGCAACCTACTGGTATTTTAATTGTTTTTGTCTTTGAAGTCTGAAAAGTAAAACAAATGTCCCGAAAAACTGTACATTTCTATTGCCCTCCTTTTCCATGTAAGTACCTCTGACCCGTGTTGGTGTCTTACACCCAGTCATTATAATGCAAGTCTGCGCAAATAAAGCCCTTCAGCTGCTGAGAACAAGTCGTAAAACTCACATTTAAAACTAAATGATAACTAAGTGTAAATACTGTCTGATATTGTTCCACCATGACAGAGTAATTTAAATACATTGAAACCCGATGATGTTTTCATTCTCTTTCCAACCAAGACACGCTGAGTCCAAGTCCAACAACAAGTACAACAACTACTTCTTCAAGTCCGAGCCCATCAACAAGTACAACAACTACTACTACAACTACTGTTACTACTGCAAAAAGTATGTTACGTTTATCATATATTTTTCCCATGAAGAACACGCCCGGTGGTTTAAAAATACTACAGCCATCCCATAATAAATTCCCCGTTCACCTCACCCTACTCCTTTTCCCCTTACCCAGTTACCTTTTCAATAGGCACCATAGGGATGATTCGTAAAAGCTATATGTGAAGTAAAAAGAAACAGCACAACGACAGATTTGTCTAGGCTTCAACAAACTTCAGAAGACAACGACGGCAACTACACGGGCAAGTTCTTTGAACCAGGACTTTGCCTGCTTTTATAAAAAGAAGAATGGGTTTTAGGACTGAAGAACACTGACGAAGATGCACCGGCTGGTTTACCCCATAAATCAACTTCCGGCGAACACGCGGCACGTGGTTGGCTCCAAAAAACATCCCTGTTGCTAATGGCCAGATTGGCGCCAAACACATTTCCTTGGTTTCCCCTGCTTTTGAACTTTGTACCCTTTTCATATCTTTTTGTCAACGTTCCCATTCCAGCTCCGACCACCACGACTACCCTCCCCATCTTCCCCAATATAACCAGTGACCCTGGCATTGTTGTCACCTACAAGGGAGAGGGTATGTGCATGCCAACATACTACACATATAATTGTATGAGATAAATCAATATATATATATATATATATATTGTATTTATTTGGATGCGAGGGACGGGCAAAGGCAGGGTAATGATATATGTGGATTTTACAAATAAACCATTGGTTTGATTTATGTCATACAACTGTGAAATTTAGGGCTCCATTTAAGGTAATCCTGAATCTTGTCAGCCAGATGAAAAACAATATTTATTTATTTATTTATCTATTTATTTATTTATTTATTTATTTATTATTTTTAAGCAGTACCAGGTCACCGTTACAAAAGTTACAACCTTTTTGATATAGCTGCATGAAATGATATAATTCACGGTTACCTTGTTTGGTGGTCTCCCTTTGAGAGTAATGTTATTTTTGTAATTGTGTCTAGTGTATGTCTTGAACAATACTCTTGTAATCATTGTTCTATGATTGTTCCTTCAGTGTACCATTAACATTTTTTCCTGCGATTTACATACAATACATTTGATGTCATGTGCGTGGCGAGTTGAGGTTGTTTGTAATGTGTGACTCGGTTTGTGTTCTGTGCATGCAATAGCAAGTGTTTCAAGACGGTATGGGGTGTAGTTAATTATTGCATGATTCAGGTTTGTATAAAGTCTTATGTAGTTGATATTTCAAAGTAAGGCGTATTTACAAGCGGGTTTCTTAGGTCAATAAGAAAAAATAAACTAATTGAAGGTACCGCAAAATCACATAGCACATGGGTCCTATTGCCCAAAAGCATTTGACCAAATGTGTCCTAAGCAAATCCGATTGTGAAAATGCCCTTAACGAACAAGTGAGTATTTAGTGGCACACTGACTGGAATATACTTTAGGTCAGTCATACAACTGGGGAGGTCTAGAGGGGTGTTAAACACTAAATACAATCTTTAATTACAATTATAAAAACAATTATTGTAACAGTGACTGCATGTGGGCATATGCAAGTACAGTATGCGATCCAGATTTATTTTATGAGTTTTATTTTTCAAAATGTTGAAATCATTTAGGAAATAAATCATCTGAGCAAGAAGACGGCAGCCAGTCGTACAAAATGTTGGTCATTCTCGCCATCCTCATCCTGGTCGTCCTAATAGTTGCCGTCGTTGGCGGCCTGTGTATGTGGAAGAGGAGAGCTATCAAAAGGAGGTAGGAAAATGAAGCGCTTGGTGCACAATATAATCTGCCTTGTTTAAAGGGGGCGATCTACATATGGTAATAGTGCATATTATACAGGTTCTAGCTGGGTGCCTTTTTGAAGGAAAAGCTGATGAAATACGTCGTTTGAGTAGTTTATTTCAGAACTAGATAATCAACAAGTGGAATTATAGTATTTTGTTCAATAAAGATATAAACAGATGAGCTGCTGCAAAGTAGAGAGATAGTGTGTCAAAGTATGTTTACAACTTGTATGGAAATCAGATTGCCTTAATTGCCCATTAAGACAATCTGGAACTCCTTTCAATTTAAAATCTCAGTAAACTTGGCAAAGGGTATATTGCCTAGCATAAAACTACCCAATTAGTCACGGTTTGAAGCAATTGCGTTTTAGCAGCGGACCGGAGACAGAATCATGGTCTTTTAATTGCCCGTAAGTAGGTTATAGACAATCCTTAAACCCCTACCCCGGTTCTTGGTAGCAATCCTTGTAGATTACGACCCAAATTTGCATACAACCCTTGTAGTATAGGAACCAAATGCACATACTATCAAATTGTCATTAGTTTTGCCCTTGTTTGAAAAATAATGGGTTTTTCACATTGTTTTTTTCTATATCTAAGAGATAAAGAGGTTATCGAAAATTCATACATTTTTAAAAGCAGCAATTTGGCACAAATAGCTGTCAAAATTATACACCGAATGCCACGTATTTAGACTCGGACGCCATCATTATCGTGTCGAGTGATGCATTTCCTTACTATCTGCGACAAAAGATGACCGCAAACATGTATCCGACATGGCCGGTGGTTTGATGACCAGCGACGATGATTTCAACGGAGTGGAAAGCAAGGACAATCTAAATCATTTGAGTCATCAGAGAGATTGCAGAATCAGTGTAAAGTAACTGACAGTATCTCTGGCTGTATCTTTTGTAGTCATCCCCATTTTAAGATATTATGATGATGACTGTTGTTCTGATCTTCCTTGCTACGCCGGCCACTCCCTCGGAGTCAGAGTCAGAGAGCGTGAGGTGGTCAACTCTGTTATAAATATAACGGGTTTTAGACTGGACAAGAAATTGTCATCTTGAAAATGCATGTGGGACCTTAAAGATCTTTAAGATAACGGCAGGATTGTCTTTTTAAACATAGAGACGAAGATTTTATACACTTTCAAAACTACCAGCTATTTTTGAGATATATCGCATTGTTATTGTAAAGTTTCAATTCCAAAGCTAAATTAAGTAATGTAAAATTGATAAATTCAATTTATTGGAATGAATCATGCCTCTCACGCAAATGACATTTTTTAACAAGCATCAATCAAAGTTGTGTTTTTTATTTTAGTAAGGTATATTTCTGCCTAGGGTTGGTGATGCAAGGTGACATTATCTCCTCTAACTCAGTGTTTGACATTCTTGTGCACATCCGTGACATACAACTATAGTCCGTACAGGAGAACATCCATGCACCAAAAATTGAACAGGTTGTTTAAAATAAATATTATATTCAAAACAAGGTGAAACTTTCGTCTCTATGTTTAAAAGATATGTTTGTCAAGGTTTTATTTTATCAAACAATTCAAAACTATGCTAAACTTTGGTCTCTTTGTCAGCGTTTTATTTTGTCAAACAATTCAATGCATTTTTTTATATCTGATGATCAATCACCGATCCCCCGACCCCCCCCCCCCCCCGTGTTAGCTTCTTAGATTATTAGTATTATCATTATTATTATTATTATACGTTATTTTTTTATAGTTTCTTTTTACTTTCGTAGTTGAACGAGGCATATAACACCTTTAAGTTGTAAATATACCATACTTGTGTATAGTTTTTAAGTTTTGAGTTTTTATTTTCCAGTTAACGTGCTCAATAACTTAAAGCTGTTTCTTTCCAATGCAGTTTATGTCTGTTGTAGAATCACACCTATTATCTTTCATACATAGTTTTACAGCACATCAACTAATATTTAGTCCCAAATAGAGTTAACAATTATTAAATATCAGTGGGCTCAGTGACTATGTCGTCTGCGGTTAAAATGTAGAGAACAGATCTTTTCTGTATCCAGGTGCTCCTCATAGCTGCGGCAATGTAATCATTTTAATATTTCTTGTTTTTAAACAACTTCTAAGAGGACCGATTCTTCTGTGTTGACCCAAAATCTCGTGCTGTGCCGTAATCTGCTTGTCACCACAAAACCCCAACACTAGACTATTATATTGAACCTGTGCAACTGATTTACTTGTTTTTCTGTGCATCAAGATGTTGCATGTATATATCCATTGTAACTACAATAGGTATTAGCGCCCACGTCAACTAGAATGCATGTGATATAGCAACCGTTTTCAACATACCCCACCCAAACCAATTCTACAATTTTTTGCAGAGATACCTAAAGTTTAATCAAGTTCAAAGAATTAGTTAAAAAAAAGGAGGCAAGGCATTGTTGGAGGTTTGACACCTTAGCTTTTTTTTCAAGTTTTGTGCTGTTGTCCCCGATTGAGTTATGTAGTCTTAAAAGACCTTTGGAGTCAAGTTTCGGCGTGAGAATTTAAATTAAAATTGAGTCACTAATTGTCATGGTAGACCAAATTTTACTACATAAAGATATAGGTCATTCTTGTACTAAAAAAGGTAGAGTTTTCGGACTAATTAAAATCAGCAAAAGCATACAAATGACAAATTTATTGGATTCTACGTTTATTCTAATATTGTATCATATACGTAGTACTTAATTTGTCGGCTAATTGTACATGTGCTATTACTTAATTGCATTACATCTCTCTACAAATGAGGGATAGTTTAGTTCTGTCTCTGTTGGCGAAGAGCACAAAGTAAAGTTTGTTTTAAGTCAAAGTTTTGTTGCATCTTTACAGCCTACACGTACCGAAATGTACGTGGGAAATACCGTTCACTTTTCAATGCCCGTAAGTATTTTGTAGTCCCTAACATGTTTGCAGAATGTTAGACCCTACTGCTTTGTGACTGGCATATATAGATGTTATATGATTATAACACTGAGCCTTATTAGAATTTAGCAACTTTTTTATTGAAATAGTACCTAGATATTGTATATACCCTGTAGATATGTAGACGTTAATAGCAACCGAAACAAAGCAACGATGCATATGTTCTGGTAGAAGCATTTGTAGAAGACTTTAGTATGTAGGCTATAAATAAATAAATATCAACAGTGTGAGTGTGTGTGTGTGTGTGTGTGTGTGTGTGTGCCCGCGTTAGCGTGCACGCGCGTGTGCTGTACTTGTAGATTAAAAATATAAAAGAAGTCGCATAGAAAGCAAAAATTTATAATAGGTAGTATTACATATTAATGAAGCCACAATAAAAAGTTATCTGCGTAGGCTCTACTAGTAGTTGCGGCTAGTAGTAGTAGTAGTTAAAATAGATCAACCCTACCATTTTAATTGGTCTATTCTTAGACCATTTTAATACATCCATTCTTAGACCTGGATAAACAGGTTTTTTTATTTTTGTGAACATTTCACCCTTTTCGAGGGTAACACACGCCCGATGGACAGATTGAAATATGGTAGATAGCCGTCATAGCTTAAGTAGATATAGTATTTCATATATCAAAATGTGATTTTATGGTCTTTTTATTTGATATGTCTTTGTAATGGTTGTACACCTTTCTGTTTAGCCATCTTCCTAGTGATTGCATGTTAAACACCATTTTGATATGTTACCTTAAATTGCACTTTCTGTAAATGTATACTTTGGCCGAGAGCAGCATTTTTATGCCCTACATTAAGTTCAAAAGTTGATATGTGCATTGTTCTTGTGTAGATGATTTTAATTGAAAATAATTACTCGTCGTCAGAAGTTCAGACTGTCACAGAGCAGGTAGCAATACAAGACTGAAAGAAACACAGAAGTTCATTACTATGTATTAATTACCATTTTTCTTATTTTTCAGATTGCGTCGCAAGCGTCGCGCGCAGCGTCACGTGGACAATCCCGAGTACGTGTGGAAGACAGAGGATGCATACGCCGAAATTAACGAGCAGCACGTAGGAGTAAGTGGGCAATATTATACATGCTTTGACAGATCATTTTTTCTATTTATAATATCATTCATTTTGTAAATATTCATTTTTTTTTTTTTCAAATTTGATTGTCTGAAAATATAGGCTACGATCCTTTGATTGGAAACAAAATTTCGTGACAGGCATTGCATTTAAAAAGATAAACGTAAAAATACTGTCTTCATCACATCCAATGGTTATTTTAGCGAACCTTGCCCAAGAAGCCAAACATTCCCCTCCCAGAAGTGCCAAACGAAGATCCTATATATAACAGCATCCCTGACGTCGTTCATGAGCACAGACCAAAGAACGCCACGTGGGGCGAGGAAGATCCGGGTCCTAAACATCATCACCACGAGTCTCGCAAAGCACACGAGACTCTCGCGGTGTCGCCACAGAACAACTCGGCCTCCCACCATTCTCCTAAACAACACAGCCCCAAGCACCATAAGCCGCGGCATGGCGGGCACGCGGGGCAAGGCGGCAGGACGAAACACGGCCATGGCAGAAGGGCGCGGGAGAATTCGACGAAAGAGTTGATATCCCCCGGCGCCAAGGACAGTAACACATACAGCCACGCGTGGGATTAGTAGAAAAACGCGACAAACGTCATTGTAACACTAGTCTTATGAATTTGTTTGTCAAAATACAGGAATTATATTCACAAGAAGACTTTCCCTTGTGCATGTTGTTCTTGAGGTATGAAAACTGCCATAATATATCGTAGTGCAAGCTCATCTGTCGCACTTAACAAGTGATTTGACAGGAAAGTAACGGAAGTCATGACTGCAATTGTACTCACGAACAGGACACAGTCCACGTGTTGATTGTGAACAGATATTGCCAATGTGTGACACAGTTGATGGCCGTTTATAGGATACACGGCCACATGGTTCAATTTTTTTCACGCGGAAGAACTTCCCTGAGAGGCTTGTACATCTAGAGGCAGCTCTGTGTTGGTTTTAACAGAAATGTTATTTGTTCTCTGATAGATTTATAAGTCAAATGCGACTTTCTCCGTGCGTTTGTTCGGAAGATTTAAAAGTTTGCGTGTTGGATACATCTGAAATGTAGAACTATCAGGTTCTGAAGTCATGTCATCTGACATATAGTAACGTAACGTGACAATGACACGTGTTTCAAAGTAAGATAATTTATCCATATATACAAAAGAACACGAGGGATGTTTCAATTAACAAGAGCGTATTATATTTTGGTTCACATATGAGGCAGCTCCAGAGGTCTTGACTTTTAGATAAAGGGGTCCTGAATCTGGTTTTGTGTGTTTCAGTTCCGCTTTAAGGGGTAGAGATGGCGGAGAGGGTGTGCAAAATAACGGGTCAACATTTTGTCTCTCCCCCCCCCCCCCTGTTCAAGCTATCCCAGACCAACCAGCACACAGTCTTATTACAGCCGAGGGTACACAATTCCAAGAGAATACCGCTAAATAATGTGCTAGAATTTTCTCACAGATGATCTTTTTGTTACCCTGAAGCGAAATTAATATTTTGTGCGATTTTGAAAAGTCGCCATATGACGTCACACAGAGTCATTTCCTTGTGACGTCACGCTGTAATTATCTAAATTCGTCACAGGACACAGGTGGACATGCAGCCGAAGCCGCTCACAGCACCTTTGACGGATGGGTATATTCTACCCGGGAGATTATCTTGTTAGTATTTAGATTGTATGGTGTGCAATGTGTCCCTTATAACATTGACGATCTATTTCTCTGTAAATGAATGAATGAGTCCCCTTTATAAACAAAGTCACCGTGAACAAGCTTTTAATTAGTCTCATTTCTACCTAGAGCTGGTTCAATGTCTGTGTGGGCGTTCGAGACGTAAAGCCATGTTTGTATGCGGATTTGGAGAAGTTTAATGTTATGATGTAAAGATTAACTTTTACAGAATTTGGTTTACAGTGTATGTCTACAAATATGTATATATACATGTACATGTACTTATTTGGTGCTTTTATAAAAATAAATCCTTGTTGACTGTAACGGGTTCCTTCTTACTTCCTTTTTATTTTCATTTCTGTAAGCGATTTGTGCGATGCATGCAGAACTGTTTGACATCAATATTTGCAATATGGTCGCCTCCGGGAAAAAATGTTGCTAGGTCTTCTTGGTCTGAGCAGAATTTAGAACCCCTTTATGTCTGCACCGTGTTCCTAGAGTTGGCATCTAGAATAAAATAAAAAACATTTTATATAAAAATGATTGAAAAGGACGAAAGAAAGGAGTAATAATGCGAAACGATGAAAATCTGGTTTGCTACATGAAGTGTTTTTCAGTGAAATGAATACCGTAGCATTCACATTGTTCGATCTCAACTAACGCAATTATGTGAGAGAAAGTGAGAAGGACAGCCGCTTTCCATATAAACATTTGCTTGTTTCATGATTACTGTGTGTCTTGGGGATGTGTGTTCTCAAGTGTTTTAGTCTCTGTCATCAAACTTGGCTTGCTCTCGAGATATGACCCCTAGTTTCAGAGATATTTGCCATAAAAAATTACTACACGTATTTTACAACAGAAAACTCAGGTATATCATTTTTAAAAAGCTTGGTAGTGGTGATGGAGTCGAGTTTTCAGTAAACTCTCTTGAGGTCAAGCGGCGTTATTATTGACCGCGCCTATTTATCAACTAAGGTGACAACGGTCGATACAAGAACATTTCATTAATTTATTCCCAATGAGGCCACCCATTAGCAAAATTGCAGGAAGTCAATTACAGATAGTGAAACTGTATAGTACATGCGACCTGTCACCGAGCTATTCGTGAGGGGAAGATTGCCGATCAGAAGTCAACGCAGTTCAGGGTTAAAACGCCTGAGCGCTTACTATGTCATGCGGACATCTTTTGCGTATTGGGGACTATATATTAATACAAATTTCATTTCAAGGTCCGAGCAGATGTTTTTCTTTTTAGTACGTTTTATATTTTCTTAACGTTTTCATTAGAGTTGTCTTCATTTTCAAAATGTCTGTATATATATTTGCCACCATAGCAACATTACTAACCCTTGTAATGTGACCTATATGTACATATATATAGATGTGTGTTGACAGGCTTTGGATGTTCCAGTATAGTTAGCCTGAAGTATTTTCGACTAACAAAAAATATTTGAAAGCGACATCTTAAGAAGGACCTGTTCTTAATTTGTGTGTGTGTGTGTGTGTGTGTGTGTGTGTGTGTGTGTGTAAAATCGACTATTTCCTATTCAAATGTTGTAAAATTCAAGTTTTATATGAAGCTAAGGGTACATATTTGCCAACTAAAGCCACAAAAGCTTGGCATTGCCTTGATTAAGAAAATATATTTTTCTACTTCTTTTTCTTGATTAAATGGGAACCATACCAAAAGTACCACTTTTACCAACAGCGACAGAAGTAAGAATCGAAACGTGTAATACACATGTACATATGAGTGAATAAAAATAATTAACTTTACAGTAATGTGGGACTAATACATGTACGTCAGCAAAGTGATGGTCAACACATACACTTATTTAATCTGTGTGATTCTTGAAATATTAACGTCATTGTGGGAGTTCAGGGGAGAGAAATCATTAGTCACTAGTAATAAGGCGTCTTTGGGTGACATTGGGGAAATTTGTTTGAGTGATTGGTATCGTCCTAGTCCCAGTGATCTTCCCCTTAAAATGCCAAGAATTAAAATAATATGTTGCTGATTTCTAAGTTCATATAAATGCGTGATATACGCAGTAAGTAAAACCATCAGGATAAAACAAAAGTGTGTGGGTTCCAAAAACAAGGATACAAAATGGCCCGCATGTCACTGTCTTGTTGTTCAAATAAACTGCCGTGTGATACAAGTAGTTCTCACAACACGCACCTTGAGTAAAAACGTTAATTTTGCACCAGCTCCGATAACTGGTGCTCTCCAATTTTTCAATTGAAAGAGTGATCTAGAGAGTAAGTGAGAAATCGATATTAACAATTTAACCGCTTTGGCTCTGCTCTGATAAATATCGCAAATGCAAAACTCTGTCGAGGTTCAGTTTATTAAATTCGGGAAATACGCGTCTCACGATGCCTCGTTATACAGTTATTTTAACATTTCTCCTAGTGTTGACTTAATACGTCATTTAAAGACAATGCAGTCGTTTGGTTTTGACATTCCAATTGATTTTCAATTGATTTTAAATGGTCACTGCAACGGTCGCTTCCAAAAGAGTTTTTCAGTCACCATTTCCTTAAGGGTGCTTCAGGGGCACTAGTGAAAACATATTTAAATCTGACAGGAAAGTGGCCAACCTCTTTTGACTCCAAAAAATGTCAAAACATCGTTAGTTTTAAGAAATACTTTTACCACTGAAATTGTCAAAATTTTGAAATAATGGAGATTTTTCGCCCTAAATGACAAGGCTACAGGGTAGGCCTATTGTCGGCCATGATGGATACTGCTGGTGGAGAAACCAGCAAATCCAAACCGACGTGCAATCACCCTTGTATTACAGCATAATTGGCTTCATGTGTCAAAGAATAACGGGAAATAAACTGATGCACAGTATTGTAGATAAAAGTGAAAATTAGCGTTAACGACACTGGAGGTAATTTCCTTGCCACATCAAGCGCTCTTTTCGTAAACATCGCATTTACAACAACCTATATTATTCAGACGTTATTTGTTCCGTTTGCTTTGAACGATGTAATTGTCACTGAGGTACCTCTAGGGCTCGATGTAAAATTATTTTATGAAACGGATTATTGAAAGAGATGTACTAATGAAGAAAACAGTGGGGAGTTGAAAAAAATTAAAAAAATTTAACCCAAGACATGCACGTTTTTCACTAGATGTCATTGCCTACTTTAAAACTTTTCCATGGCGGCAAGTATAGGCATCTGATAACACCTGATGCCACAGACACGTGCTTCATGATGAGGGTTGTGATAACCGACAGTGACGTCATCAAAGCAGTCGCGATGCACTCGGAACTACTCGGATGTCTCCGCACTCGACAATTTGTATGGAGCTGGCGGAGTCAGCCGAGGATTGCCGATTGGTGGCAATGACATGTTTTATTTAACATTACGTAAATGTAGACATACCATGATCTTTATACAACAAAGTCTTTAAAAAACAAACAAAAAGATCAATTATCAGGGAAAGGTCAACACTATTTATTTATTTAACAAGATGCTTGTATACTACATTTCGAAAATCGTTTACAGAATCACGTTATTACAAATTATAACCCCATTTTTGGGTTTCTCGTTTTTGAGTCACTCTCAAAATGATGAAGTTCATTCGTGACGGAAATGAGAACTCGACAATGGATTAATAGATCGCAATTTTTAATGGCTTCTAATGGCTTAGGGTATTTGTAAAGGTATTATTTGGGATTATGTAGAGGGAGGGTGTTAACTGCCTTTATCTACATCTAATCGCAAATTAAACCATCAATAATACCCGTTGTTGATGGAAGAAAGTAAAAGCAGACCTATGCAAAAGACGACCAAAGACGGTCTCTGATACTTCTTTAGATACATGTATATTCTGTTTATTAGCATCTCTCTTCTGTAAAATTACAATTACATTGCAATCAACGAAAACTAAAAATCTAAAAGAGCCATTCTTTATGAGAATAACATAACATACCACAATGTAAAACTGCTGAATTATGGCTAGTTCTTATGAATATGAGACAGTTTATACCGAGTAGGATACAGTTCACTATGTACAAAGTTGTCCGGACCTCAGTTCATAGCAATATGTTACCCGGTGTATTATTATTATAGTTAATTCTATACTTGATTACAATGCCAAATTTGTAACAGGGGGAAATGAAGCAATTTTAGTTCAGTGGTGCACTCTCACATTTTGTTATCACTATACAGGGGTTATTAAGTTAACAATATTGAATTTGACAGTTGATTGTAATAACGTTACGCACACAGAATTAGACTGATGACAGGCGCCTATCTAAATGTATGTCGGAGACTGACTGATCCGCAATTGATGCAGAGAAGCGGGCACATGTTAATTAAAAAAAAATTTTTTTGCTCAAAATACACCCCTTAAAATTTCAAATGTTCTTTTCAATATTTTAAAATCTCTAATCACAAAAGAAAAACTCATTTTTTAAGATTTGAAATAAATCCAGACGGGCAATAAAAGAATCGGTAACATTAAAAATCATTTAACATAAGTTAATTTTTTCTAAAGATAATTTCAAAAAATTAAAAAATCTTTACTCACATCAACTTAGTTTATAACGTGCCCTACATATAATCTTCTCTTCAGTCAGGTCCAAAAAAACGTTTACGACAAAATTTTTAATTTCTTCATTTCATGAAGAATTTCATGAAGAAAGGATAGTAGTCAAGATAAATAAAGAATGTATTGGTCTGACACGTTAGAGATGCTTTAAAATAGTCTTTTGATTGGGCCACTACTGATTTCAATTTCACTATTGATTCCTAACTTTTGATACACACACAATCTTGGAACAATTTATGGGATAGATCGTTCGGTAAATTGGATCCCAAAGTACGCAGTTCTGTTATGTCTATAATACAATGTCCCTTGTGGCCAGGGGCTTTTACAAAAACTCGGGAACTGTGACAACATACAACAGTTCGCGGTTTTAATATTTCATTTCATTTCAAGTTCATTTATTATCCACTCTTTAGGTCTACAGAATGTCGCCTTTTTTAACATGGCAATCTAATTATATATATATATATTTTTTTTCAAGCTTTTGGAAGAGAGAGAGAGAGAGAGAGAGAGAGAGAGAGAGGTCACACGAACATAGAGAGTGCATATTTTTCACATCACTAGTATGGATGATCATGGTTTACCGTATTTTTTTTCGTCCGAACCGCACTTAGTTCTCGCAGATGGACGGTTTCTAAATGACAAACCGCGTCCTTTAAGTCACGATTTATGGAGTTCACGTGCACGTTCACAAATTGAAAGAAAAAAGAACACGTTTTTCCCGGTCTACGATTTCATCAAGTATTTAGACTAGCACCCACCATTTTCCGTGCTCCATGTTTCTTTCAAAACGCCATAACGAATCTGAACACTGTTGGTGACATAGTGGGTGGAGGAGGAGGTGGTGCCAGTTGAAAAAAATCTTGTATGATATCCTTAATTACTGTATAAAATTAACAGGACACGTTACATTTAAGATACATTAAGCACATACGTCTGATCCTTACAACCTGTTATAGTTACGTTGACCATATACAAATATACCAGTGCGATACCAATTGAACATTTTCTAATACATTACAAATACCTTTAAATGTTTCAAATGTTTTTCTATTTTAAAAAGACAATTTGCGCATAACAGTTATACTACAGATTCATGTGTAAGCTGTGATCCACTGCTGTTTGGCTGACTACCGGTAGATGGCAGTGAAGGTGTTTTACAGACGTTTTGACTGCTGTTTGTCATTTGTCCTGCAAATGGTTTCTTTGAAGAGCGCTTTTTTCGGTGTAAACTCCTCCCACACAGTTCGGCCATAAGAGACAGGAGAAGATTTCGGAACTTTTTGCCGCAGATGCAATAAATTAAGAAGTTAGTGGAGGCATTAACTACCACCATCATGGAGCTGATCATATAGTAAACGAAAAGAGCGTCGGAACTTCTCACTGACTCGTTATCCAAAAAGTAGAGAAACTGAAGTACAAAATCACACGTCTGGCAGGCAACGAAGACCAAAACAACGACGACTAACATAACTGTAGTGCTCTTAGAAGGGTGTCCCTGTCCCGTGAGCTCGTGACGTCGTTTGCCCGCCTTGCGGAGCGCCAAGATCAGGCTAGTGTTCACGAAGACTAAAATAGCCATTGGGGCAATGAAATTTACTAAAGAATTCAAAACCATGGCATAAAAATACTTATAAGCGTCTGCATCCATCCATTCTTTATCTGAGTTAATGGGCCTCATGTGTCCTAAATCCACATCGTAACAAAAACCAAGGTCTAATTCGAACCACCGTGGCATGTTGTAGATCAATGACAAAATGGCGACGATAATGACGTGTTTTCTTGCTCGCGTCATAGTGCAGAAGGCGCCAGATTTCAGGGGTCTACAAACGACAACAAACCGGTCCACCGTCACGAGGACCACGAACCAAATACTGCACTGTTGAGATATGTACATTAAAGGTTTGACAAATAACATAAGGTACCCGTAGACGTCGACGTAATGGCGGGCCGTTCCCACATATTTCACAATTCCCATCAGGCTCAGGAAGAAAAAATGACACAGGAGATAGACAGAATCGGTCACGGCAAGTGCTTGGAGAGTCAACGCAGTTGTGGTTTTGGGGTTTTCACGCCGTAATACGACGAAGGAGAGCGTATTTCCAAACAATCCAAAGACGATGAAAGTTATGCATATCACTGATTGAGTAGAAAAGAACAATGCCCATATCCAGCTGTCGCTGACACGTGTAGAACACTCAGTTACGTTTTCCAGCGAAGAGTTCATTGTCACTTTTCTCTGGCACTGGATGGCACTAAAAAACGAATTTCACTTGGAATCAGATGCGTGTATGCCGTTTTTCTACGACAAAGCTTTTTTAAATGGTAACTAGAAAAGCACCCCGAGAGCGCAGACCTCCGCCAAAAACAGCAAAGTCTCCACCCAATGCCGTTTCACCCCTAAATTTTCATTCTATAATGATTTAGTTTTTTTATTATTGATTATTGATTGATTATTGATCCAGATCACCACCAAAAACTAAACTTTCAGTTCCTGAAAATTTCATCAAAATCGGTCCATAACTTGTTTTTTTTATTTTTGATTATTGATTGGTTATTGATCCAGATCACCACCAAAAACTAATCACTTCAAAGTTAACCCATTTCTGACCTACCCTGAAAATTCCATCGAAATTCATCCATAACTTTTTGAGTTATGTTGATGACAAACAGACAGACAGACAAACAGGGGTGAAAACATAACTTCTTTGGCGGAGGTAATAAAGGGTTATTTTGTAAAAAAAAAAAAAAACAACCTTGTGCACCTTCCACGCCCTACTGTGGGACCCGGCGTAACGTGATAGAGAGCACCCCATAACAGAGAGTCCGCTTCCCATTCATTTGTAGGCTACAGGAAAGCCTTGCCCTAGATTTTGCCTCACCTAGGCTAACCCTAACCATTATAACTAAATGGAGGGCGGATCCTCTGTTACACGGACCCTCAGTTTCGTTTCACCGGGCGACTATTAGATAGCAGGGTGGCAGTGAGAGGGCGGATAATACTACAGTAGGGTGGATTTTGACTCGTGGTCAAAATGCAAAGGTATTTATACTCCCCTCTCTTCGTCGATTACGCATTTACGTTTTTTTCTTTCCAGCATATTTTGAGTGATTTAAAATATTGTATTCTATTTTATCAATCAAGGACTCAATATTTCCTCACCAGACAATCTCTTTAAGAAGTAATACACATCTAAAACTAAATCTCTTCTGTCTCACATTTGGAAAGTCCACAAAGTCTGGCTTGCGGTTGTTATCAGTGTCAGGGAAAACTACAGTTTACTTGTGAGGTCAACCAGAGGCTCATATGACCTCGTCATTTATCACTTTTGACTAATTAAAAGCAAAACTCCGAAGACAATAATACTCATACTTAATAAATAAGTGACATTTTTTAAATTATAACTTATACTGATTCGGTTATTTTTTCAATTGGTGAAATCATAACCATTTACCTTAACAATAGCCCCATGCCCCCCCCCCCCCCCAGGCGCGTGCCAATACATTTACAGTATCAGTATTTACACACACACACACACACACACACACACACACACACACATATACAAAGGCGTACAAAGCAAAGTTTACACTATACAGAACACAATTTGATGTATATTCAGGATCTAATCCTGAATTACGATACAGGTCTTTGCAATGTCAACTGATTCACCCTTACCAGTATACTTACGGGCTGATATGATCCTATATAGACAAAAACCATTATGGTTTACCAACCGTATGCTTGTGCTATATGTTAAAAAATCCTGAGATGAATAAACTTTAAATAATTACTACCTAGATCCTACGGTAAAAAAACGAGACAATAGCACTCGGTCTATCATTAGTTATAACTATAGGTCTTTGCCATAGATGCAAACAAACAAACGAACAAAATGAAAAAAAAATCAAAGTTAAACTTACTGCTAAGGTCGTATTTCTAAAAACGGTTCAAAAGAGTGAAGCTCCAACAAAATTTCCCGCAACATCAACAAGTTTACCAAAGACTGCTAATTACCATAAATGCCTACCAAAATAAAGTGAGAAAATGTGATATCCACTTTTAGCAGCAGCCGTTTTGTTGTTAGGTCGCTGAATGAATGGGTTACCGTCTCATAGTCATATTATATACATTGATGTAGGATGCAGGGACAGGCTCATTATTTCAGCAAAGCTTATACAAATAATTATCGATCATAATTGGCATTTTAGGAGCGTCACATGCTGGCGTTCATAGGGAAGCTAAAGCTTTTAGATCTTGTTCTGACAGTTTCCATGCATTAACCAATTATCGCTTGCATTTATAACAAGATAACTCATTAGATACGCGGTGCTGTGGGACGTGAAAAAAAAACAAAACAAAAAACTAAGCCTATCAACAATTCCACTGATGTCTATATAATATATAACTGCACTTTCGTTTATTTTTAGTTGCAATAAAACACCTTCCATCAGATTAATAATATATCACTCCCTGGAGATTGAGCCGAGGCCGATTCACATAAAACTTGGAATGGTTCATCTCACCGACCCGCCTGTTTACTATTTTCTCATCATAGTATCATTGAAAGCCGTTCTAATCTCACTGGTTCCCACTCATCCCCATTGTAATCAAGGTGTGTACCTTTGGTGAGCGCACCGCTACCAGAGAGTGTTCTGCTGAGATGACTGGTTCTTATAGTTAGGCCGGTCTATCTTCACTGGGAATGCGCCTGCAGCTGCATGCAGAAAGAATACCAACAAAAAAATCTCTGTCAACGGTTGACGTGCATGTGAAGACAGAGTCCAGGGGAGAGAAACTTAAATAGGTCCCTACGAAATTGTTCCTAAAATGCATGAGTACACTTTTTTCTCAAAGACCAGATGTGAAACTGCTGGAACGTTTACACTTGGTTACCGGTAATATTTACATGTAAAGTTCGCCCGAGGTATGCTGTAACCTCGTCTGCCCTTCTCTCCCTAAAAAACCCTCTAATTCATTCAAACAAGTGCCCTAGTTTACTCCCTCTTGGGATCCAACCTAGCACCCTCAACATTCTTTCTAAACTTAATCTTGATGATTCTTTAATGCGACAGGTAAGTAGAAACAATGGTCGCGTTTGTCACTTCCCACATTAACATGATAAGTCCGGGGTCAACACAGTGAGCCTGTATGTGCATTCTATTAACCAACATTCAAGATTTCACAACAATCCATAGCATAAAGACACTTTTTCGAAGACCTAAAGCAGAAAATTGTGGGATTCAACTACATTAAGGATAGGGTTGCCATATTAGTAGTAGGGCTTACCACAGTATTTAGGTTTACCCATATGACCACTTTTAGCCTATTTTATCACGTTTTAGCCTTAACGTAAAGGTGCAGACACTTGGTTGTACTACCCCCATCCAGCTGTACAATCCTACTGCTGTTCCGCTCATAGATCGCTAAAAGTGCTGCCCGCATAGCTCAGGGACTATAACAATAAACTGTCTCTTTTTGAAGCAGGGACGAAAATAGTTTCTAGCGAAATATGTTTGAGGGTTACTTTATACTTTATCTAAAGACCTTAGGTACGCTGTGGCGCTTCTCGGTCGAATGGGTTGGACTTCTCACCTATAGAAGTGTTTTTTTTTTATAGAGTTGTTCCAAATGACATCACATCCTCTCTTCTAGACTGATTCACAAACACGGCAAGCAGTCTTTTTTCGCTTAAATTGTGAATTTAAGACCGCGTTCAGAACAGGGTCAAATATGGTCCACCCACTTACATACGGGGAATGTATTCAGTGTCTATTAGTAGATTACACGGCAAGCTTTTTAATGGGTCGCCATATTTGACCCTCGGACTAGTTAGTCCACTGCTCTGAATGCGGCCTAAAATTGATTGGTAACCAGACACTGAAACGTAACGAAACTGAGAGTCCGTGTAACAGAACGCCCGCTCCCCATTTAGTTATAATGGTTAAGGTTAGCCTGACCTAAGTGGGTCAAAATCTAGGGTAAGGCTTACCTGTACAAAGCGACTCTCTATCATGGGGGGCTCTGTCACGTAACACCGGCAGCACCTCGGAAGGGAAGAGAGATTTCAAGACTTTAAATAGCCTCGAACACCCTATTGTTATCAGGATAGTGAGTCACTATAGTGTGCACATGTGCAGTTTTTCAAAAGTTTACATAATTAGATGTTGTCCAAAGAGTTATTGTATTATTCACTGACACCACCAGTAGATGACTGTGAAAAGAGCTGTCTAAAACGTGCAATTTATAGGCGTAGATGCTCGCGGTACATGTTCGCCAAAGCGCATATTTGATAACGGTACCTTTTCAAGTGGTGTTGACTTCAAGGTAAATATAAGTTACATGGAAATTCACTTTGCATGGATCTTATTTTTATATTGTCAGTTTTGTTTCGTTTCGGTCAGATTTGGCAATTTTATTTTAACGACGTTAATTTCAGAGCGCGTGCACTGCAATATGCTGTCAGACCGACCTGATAACCCCTGGCCCACTCTGCTGTCTTTTTCAGTTGGCCAGGCCAGTTTTAGACCCTATTCCCAGAGATTAGATCGATCCAACTAGATCGACCTAACTCCCTGAGGGTTCACGCTAAATAGCTGTCAGCCGAGCGGGTACGAAATGCAAGGACAGTATCATTACATATCTTCACTTAAGAAGATGACAAGTCTGGTAAAGCAATGATTGATAGTTACTCTACAAACAGAATTTCACGAGAAATATGATTGATACAGTAGTCAACTCGAAAGAAAAAGCCTTGCTTGAATTATGAAGCACAGCTACATTTAAGATCCTTAATGGTAGAATTAAAGGGAACTCGTTAGGATGCAACATTTGTCATAATAAGCATGGGTGTAGAGAAGTAGATTACGTTATCACAAACGATAGACTGATGAGAGAAATCATGTGCGTTTTATTGTAACTTATAGATTATTTTTCAAAGTGAAACCATTATCTGTTAGATCTTGCAATCTACACCGTTGGTATTTAAGTAATGTCACCCACCCATTTAATACAAATTTCAAAGACCGCTACATTTTAGAAACAGACTCCACTGAAAAAAGTTACAAGCTCTCAAATGTGGAGGCAAAGCACATACGTGTACTTCCCGCCATCTAAATTACAATATACAATACAATCTCGGGAACCTATAGTTCATTTGACGCCGGCCATAAACAGTGTGGGTTTCTATGCTTACAAGTAGAAAAAGAGAAAAGTAAAAATTGACACCAGGTTATTCGTTAATTTTCGAATCCTGGTAATAACTTACGTACATCCGTGGGCGATTGAAGGTCAGAACATATTATGACGGCATCCCAGGAGGAGCCTTGACTGCCGCTGCAAATTGGATTAATCTAACATTTCTAAGACCCCATTCCTACAGACACCATCTTTCAGTTAAGATTATTGCTCTGTACTGCCCCACAAGAATATTTGCAAGCTAATTAAATAAACAAATAAACAAACAAACAAACAAACAAATAAATAAGTAATGAAACATCGTCACCCAGCTCGTCTCGGATAGAGAATAAGTACAGGTAGAGGCGGGCATGTTGTGTGTGCGCGTGTGTGCGTGCGTGCGTGTGAGAGGGGAGGGTCTTGTCCCTTAACTTTGCTGATCTATACTTAATTGAATATAATATAATTCTGGATACACAAATGTCGAGCATTTTGGAATAAAACGACACTTACCTATTGTTTCTTCATCTCTGTTTAAGGTCCCATGTTTAAAAACACCCTGTTGAATTTTGCATCTGAATTCGTGTAAGAATAGAACTTTCGGAGCAGGGGAAACAATCCCAGCGTTTATGAAGGATGAAGTTTATCTTTGCTTATTCGTAGAATGAAAAAGGAGAGATTTCTGAAAATTCTCTATCTTTATGCCTTTACGATTTTATGCACTATAACTCATAGTACGGGCATTTACTACTTAGTATAGACTTACTTCCACCAGATGGCGCGGCAGTGTAGGCCTCAAAACGGACATTTGCATTCATTCTCATTAATTTAGCATTAACCGTTTCATCATACAACCGTTGAAATATCCACAAGGTCGCCACATCACCATGCATGATTTATTTCACGTCGTGTTAATGGCCCATTACTTTTATTTAATAATAAGAATCATATTTTGTTTTTATTTATTACCTCACCCGTGATCTGTATTCTTAAAACGAGTGAATCCATATCATGATTAAATTTAAACCACAAAATTCGATTTTTTAACACATGGCTAAATCCAAATCCATCCCACGTCGTTACCCTCGAGTTCCACAGCAATCAGACATATGAAAAATAGCGATTTTCTGTTATTAAATGGATTAAGACGGCTAATAGACTATTACGTATTGTGTTCGGCGTCGCACCTATCGCACTCTCACAGCCATGCAAATCACAACTACCGCATTTTCATCATCAAGTGGGGTTTTATGTACAACTGCGATTTATCCTTAATTACTCTGTTCCTAGGTCTCTTCATTAAATGACACACCTCTCCATGATTTGAAACCAAACTCCTTGGTAAAATTCCGATGCATGATACAAGATATGTTTGACCCAGAATTCTTCTTAAGTGCATATGAGACAGTTGATACAAAGACTGGTGAAAGTTTCATGAAGAATGGACAAATCAAGTGGTGTTCATTGAATCATCTTGTCAGTGCACCACTTGTCTGAGTACAACACAAAGGTACAGATATGTACACGCAAAACTTACCTATTATCAATTTTTTTAACTGTGCAACAGACACGGACAGATTTATTATTGAAAAAAGCATTATTGCAAAACGAATAAACACAAACGGAGTAATTATTTTGCTATACATGACAAGAGATGCATCTATTTTGTATAGCAATACTGAGATAAATGACACCGAGATGCAGAAAAAGGCCTTACGTATCTGAAGACTTCTGCGCAGTTGGGCATGTATTGTATGTAACTTACTTGCATAGTATAACATTATTTCAACAAGGCAGCAAAGCTGTCAAATGTACAGACAAAAAGCAGGAAATAACAAAATAGGTTACTGTCAATTCTGATGCAAAAGTACATTATGTTAAACTGCAAATNACTACTAAAATAGTGGCCCGATCATGCCGATTTTCGAACTTGATCTGCGTTTTAGTAAGACTGATTACTCCTGTGAGTTTCATGACAACAGGCCTATCGGTTTTCCTTGAAATGTGTTAACAGTGTTGCATATATGCTGAAAAGTGAAAAAACAGCATAACTACTAAAATAGTGGCCCGATCATGCCGATTTTCGAACTTGACCTGCCTTTTAGTAAGATCGATTTTTCCTGTGAGTTTCTTGACAACAGGCCTATCGGTTTTCCTTATAATGTGTTAACAGTTTTGCATATATGCTAAAAAGTGAAAAAACAGCATAAATTTTACAATAATGGCCCGATCATGCTGATTTTCGAACTTGACCTGCGTTTTATGAATATTAGTCAGCGCTGTAAATATAAAGCCAAAAAGTAAAACTGTCTTCCACTTATGGTGTTAACGCTGAAAGTGCACGGCGACGGCGACGGCGACATGATCGGCAACGGCGACGACAGACGCAGGTGATGGCAATATGTACAGACACATCTGTGTCTGTACATAAAAATGTGGAGGCACAACAAGCACATTCTGAACATTTGCTCACCTGGAAGCACAACTATCACAATCTCACTCCTGTTAGCTTAAACCAGGAGAAACGAGGCAAGCCTTCTTAAACATCTTGCCCTAGCACAGACCCCTCACAATCTTCCACAACTTGAAGCAGTGATCATGTATCGATAGGGAAAAAATTATTGTATAAATAATCTCCACAGTCCAAGATTCTGAGAAAAAAAGGTCATGTTTGTCCAATCCACTTCAAGTAATGATAACAAACATCATTAGTAAAATCAAAATACATTTTATTACAGTTTGTGTTGATGCATAAACTGATGCCATGAATAATTTAACTAAAATGTCGTTCTTGGCAAGTGTACAGCAGTTCAGACATCCCTAATGAAAAAGTCCTATAGGATCCTATAAGACATCCTATAAGACATGCTACCTTTATCCATTCATTCATGAACTGTCAATAAATACAACACTAACCGTAAATTGTCTATGTTATGCAGCAGCCAATAATGTGTTTGTCTATTGTGTCAGGGTGAACTATTGGCCATTCTTATATTTACAAGATTCAAATTTTTAACTCCCATTCAAGGGTTTAAAAATCTAAAGAACATCCTTAATGCCCTGATCATAACTGTAATATAAAGTGTGCATTTCCCCACGGCCCAGGTCACATCTGGCTAGTACAATATCTCTCACACCGTTCTCAAGGATAAGGAAGAGATCAATCGAGATCATTCTCCGCCTGCTTTATCCTCCACTTTCCTGTCAGATGTTCGGGCAAGGGTTCGTAGCCTGGGCAAGGCACCTGTCCCGGCACTTCACAAATACACCAGCGTGGACAGTCAAAACCAAACTTGGGGGAAATGTTGCTCCTCAGTGCGCGCTCTTCAAACTCCCTCCTTTCTCTCCTATAATCAATCAAACAATAAACAAATCTATCAATCAATCAATCAACTTTTATCAATAGTAACAATTATGCTTACAATAATACTAATAATGATATTTAAAATGATTAAATTACTAAATACAATTCTGCAGAATGCAAAAAAGAGAAGAGTGAGGAAGTAAGGAAACATTGGATTTCTGCTTCATACAATAACAAGGCAGCAAAGCTGTCAAATGTACAGACAAAAAGCAGGAAATAACAAAATAGGCTACTGTCAATTCTGATGCAAAAGTACATTATGTTAAACTGCAAATTCAACATCAAATTTTAATTATGCTCAACAGGTAATACCAATGTAAGTAAAATGTGAAACAAGCATAAGGCTTCAGGCCCATGGGAGTTCAAGTTCACACTTTGAAAATGTAAAACTTCCAGAAAAAGAAGTCAATTAGACTGCTTTTCCAACTCAGGCTGCATTTTAGTCCTGTATTTCTTTTTTGAAAGTTTGGCAATCATAAGTAACATGGTTTTCCCATAATGGTCATCATGGCAGCAGCACCCAAAATTGTGTTTTCTTCTATTCTGATGCAATATTACATAATGGTTAACAGCATAATGACAATCAATTTTTAATAA
>NW_019775813.1:759781-771035 GCF_001039355.2 Lingula anatina
TTAGTAAGATTGATTACTCCTGTGAGTTTCATGACAACAGGTCTATCGGTTTTCCTTGAAATGTGTTAACAGTGTTGCATATATGCTAAAAAGTGAAAAAACAGCATAAATTCTACAATAATGGCCCGATCATGCTGATTTTCGAACTTGACCTGCGTTTTATGAATATTAGTCAGCTCTGTAAATATAAAGCCACAAAGTAAAACTGTCTTCCACTTATGGTGTTAACGCTGAAAGTGCACGGCGACGGCGACGGCGACATGATCGGCGACGACAGACGCAGGTGATGGCAATATGTACAGACACATCTGTGTCTGTACATAAAAAGAAAAATGTCTTGTTAGCAAATCTGGAAGAAAACGGATACAATTAACACATGGCAAACAATCTTTATTTCAACAGTGAACATATTTTTCATGAATTCAGACCCCCAAGAGTTATAAAAATATAAAAATTTCAGCAGGTGATCTTATTATCATAAAATGTTAATGTGTGAATAAGGACCATTGATTCCCACAGATACCCTTGGTCTATTTGGACAGACCAAACTCTGCGGGGACTCATGCTTACTACAGTCAGCTTAATTGAATCACACGCCTCCTCCTGGCGATAAGCAGAATACAGAAAAGCTGGTGATTATATATACGTATGTTGGAAACAAAAGGAGGCGTGTCATTCAGTTACACTGATTGCACTCAGCAGGAGTCCCTGCAGAGTTGGGTCAATCCATGTAGGCAGACGGGGTCTTAGACTAATACACTTACTGTGGTATTCCTATAACAAGGTCCATGTGTGCCATAATTTCATCTTTAGTTTTACTATCAGTGTCAATTACCATCTCTGAGCCATCATCTGAAAAGAGAAAAACCGTTGTGGACGGTAGTGGTCAGTTGTGCTAGGTTGTGGATGGTGTTTAGGTACACCGCAGGTTTTTCTAAAAATGAAATCTATGCTATGTGACACATTCTTAACTGTCATTGGCTTAGAAATCCCCTTTAAAATGAACTTCTAGTGGAGAGGGTACAATGGTCTTACCTATCAGGCACTGAATACATGGTATAGGGGTCATGTTCTTACCTATCAGACACCGGATACATGGTATAGGGGTCATGTTCTTACCTATCAGACACCGGATACATGGTATAGGGATCATGTTCTTACCTATCAGGCACCGGATACATGGTATAGGGGTCATGTTCTTTCCTATCAGGCACCGGATACATGGTATAGGGGTCATGTTCTTACCTATCAGACACCGGATACATGGTATAGGGGTCATGTTATTATCTATCAGACACCAGATACATGGTATATGGGTCATGTTCTTACCTATCAGACACCGGATACATGGTATAGGGGTCATGTTCTTGAAAATGGCGATCTGTACTTGTGGGTTCTGATATCTGATCTGTGGAATGTGCCAAAACACAATCTGCCTGAATAGGATAAAATGCAAATGTTGATAGCTGTATACAACATGGAAACTATTACTGTTGACTAGCATGATTCAGATTTAAAGTGTCTTTATCCAATTGAAGAACCTCAGCCTCAGGTATTTTGTTTACAGTACGCACGTTTCAAATCATGTACATGGTATAGGGTATACAACATGGTATACAACTTGACTTTGTTTCACTGATAACACAACAAATTTGTTTTCTTTTCATCTTCACTTGGTTAATTTTCTTAAAGGCTGATGTATTGCAACAAGAACGCAGACGGTGGACATCGTTAATTTCACTTCCATCCTTACTTCAGTCCAGTACTATTCTTCTCATCAACGTTGTAGTGTATAATCATCGTCCTCACTCCTTTCCTAATTCTAAGATTCCCGCTTTTCAAGTAGTTTAAAGACCGACGAATGGCAGCTCTCCCTTTTAAGAAAGGCATTGTGTGTAGTGTTTCTTTTACTACAATAAAGTCCAGTTAAAACTTAACAACTAATTTTAATAATCAACTTTACTCAAAGCATGTCGCATCCGTAAATGGGTACGCGTTTTACAGCATTATCCAAACCTTAGTACAAAGTTGGTGAAACCTGGGATAATTTTCCAAAAAATATTTTTTATCTTTTATCAGATGGTTGACAGAAGATTTTCATACGTCTTTTATATTATAGGGTTGAAACAGGAATAACCTTCAGCGACCTTCAATGCAACAACCGCAAGTAGGTACTAACGAGACGTATGGCACCTGTCGGCAGTAACGCTGCAAAAGCTGCAGGAATTGTAGTGCTTGTAGCGGGTCTGGTGTTTGTAGGATATCGTATCAGGCAATATATTATCAAGAAAAAGAAACAAGAAAACGAACCAGAAGGTAAACATTCAGTAAATTTTATTTTCATTTATCAAAAATATCTCATGTTTTCTGTGAAGTCAAATTGCCCATGCGTACTGTAAAAGCAAGTTTCATTGGAGCAACGTGCGTTTCGTCATCGACAGAATCGATTACCTACTTTCCTTTTCTGGAGTACAGCTGGGCTCCGTAATTTATTCCCAGGTGTGACTTCCAGACCATGAATAAAATGTCACGTTTAGTCATTTGTAGGACGCAGGCGACCTTGTTAATGGGGTTGTCATGGTGTCAGGATGTCACTCGTGTTAGATAGGCGGAGTGACATCAGCATTTTGATGAACGTGTATTCGGTATAACATTTACTGCAAACGACAACAAAATAGCGAGTAAAAGTATTTTTCTTTCCCCTCTGATAATGTTCTTATTTCTGTAAGATAAAAGATATAGATTATGCTAAGTGACAACAAGGGAAAGATATACCCATGCCACTGATCAAGAATACATTGAATATTGTAAAACATCCATTGATGCGGATACTGCAAGTGAACTATAGGTATAAGAAAAACATACTAAAACACTGAAGATTCTAGGTTGGCTTTTTCTAATAAAAAACAAGTATTGATCTTGAAAAAGCTCATATTTTGGATGTTTCATTTGTGAATTTAAACTTTATTTTTAACCAGTAAAATTATATGGTATGGTTAAGATTTTCTATGAGGAAAAAGATGAAAAGTGTTTTCATTTTTATTTTGTTCAGATTTCCATTTTGTAGAAGATGTGTCTGCTTCGTACAGCTCAGAGAGTCCGTCACTGTCGACACCAACACCACTTGAAGAAAACACCACGTTGAAAGCTACAGTCAGAGAAGGTAATGGTTGTTTTGATGCCAGCAGTTTAGCTAATTTAGTCCATCAGTAGAGTCATTTGACTAACTAGTATACCTAAAGTACAAAGAATGTCTATAAAAATAAAAATCGCATTGGTATTGAAATCCCATTTTTTTTTAGAAAGCATTGTAGCAAACAAATTCTGAATTGGATAAAATTATTGTAAAATGTATCATCTGTTTTCAACAGATTTATTCATTTAAAATAATTCACCTATTTGGCTGAAAGAGATTTTACCGCAGAGTGAGTCCAATCAAGTACATCATATTTTTAGTGACTATTGTAGGGAACCACTGGTCTCATATCGTGTGTCTAACAATAGAATTAATGAAGGGAATCAATATATAATTATGTGTAGGGAATACATAATTGTATTGAGAGCTGGCAACCTTTACTGCATTCGTGTAATGATGCAGACAGCTGACAATTAGGTAAGCAATGTTTGGCATATGCTGTAACTCTCAGCAGTGGCTCAACAAGGAGTCAGCCAAAACAAAGTGTGTTTCTGGTAAATGCCTGTATTCTAAACATGTAATTTCTTGATAGTATGGGTGCATGTATCTATGGTAGTTGCATGCTTTTCACTGCGTACTTTCATCCATTTATACTCTCGGAGACTAAGACTGTTAAGGAGAATTATTAACAGATTACCAAAGTTTTTTTAATTGATTATTTTTATAAATTATTTGTCGAGATGAAGTTTTTGAAATTGATATTAGGCCTTATAATGCCCAAAGCCAAACCTCTTTTGTTTTATTACCATAGCTTATTATTATTATTATTATTATTATTATTATTATTGTCCTATCATACCTTCTACTCCCTGTAATTCATATGAAAAAGATGAGTCAGACTGTGAGAGAAAAGTTCACCAGAATGTTATTCTTGATAGGAATGTATTGAGTAATCCCTCAGGGTTAGAGGAGCCTCTTGATATGCATCCTCACCTGGATATTTATCATCTGGAACTAGTTTTCCCCTTACATGAGTACAGTCTAGTCTTGTATCTGAGAAATTGGTTCAAAATTTCCTCAGTTGAAATGGCATGCACCTCATTTAATAACTTTTATGCATGATTTCAAAGAGTACCAGTGTTTATTTGACTTTTTTTTGGGAAAACTTTTGCTATCGGCCATGGTATATTGATTCTCATTTATGAGATTTCATCATGTAATCAAATTTTACTTTGTTGTTTATACAGTTGTTGGGAAGTCTCTTTAATCTGGAGCTCAATTGCCTTTAGCCTAGTGTGTACTGCTCTTGCTTTTTGGATTCTTATTGAACCTCTTTCTGTAAATGTTATTTAAATGTCACACTTGAAAAGAATGATAGAAGCAACACGCCTGTATACTTAAATACTTAATTTGATTTAGCATTGTGTATACTTAATATTTATTTGTTTGGGGGGGGGGGGGATTGAACTTCTCAATGCAGTTGCCTCATAATAATACTGTACATTTAAAAGACTGTTTATACTTAATAAAGGCCACTTTAACTCCTGTTTCAGGCTCAGCAGATGAAGAAGCCAAGGGCAGTCAGGACTCCAGCCAGAATGTTTCGTCCAACGTCCTCACACCCCTCACCCCACCAAATAGCATCTCCTCCGACCTCACCCCCTCCACTGCCCCCAGCATGCTGCACAACTTTGAGATGGTGGCAGACTCCCTGGCTAAAACTATAGGGGCAGGGGAAGAGGGGGTCAAGGACACTGACGGTGAAGGTCAAGCTGAGGTGAAGGTCGATGAGAAAGGTGATGGAGAAGAAACCAAGGATGAGGAGGAAGATGAAAAAGAAGATAAGAAAGAAGAGATTTCAGAACTGCTTGATGTTGCATTAGCTTCCCAAGATGCAAAGGTAGAAAAAGAACCCAAGGAATCCCTACAGGACCGTATCAAAAGCAAAGCTTCAGAAATCGTTAACACAGTTGAATCTAAAGCTGCTGAACTTTTGAGAACAACAGACAAAGCCCTGAAAGAGGCCACAGAGCATGCAGATAATAAAACTCCTCTGGACAATATCTCTAAAGACCATTCTTTCAAAGAAATCACAGATGCTACACAAGCTGCTGCAGAAGGTGCTATAACACATGCCAAAGCCAAAGCAGACGAGATACAGAATGGCGTCACCAGTAAAGTCTCCCATCTGGAAAAATCAACCAAAGATGCAGTCCATGAAGTATCAGAGCAGGTTGGGGCAGGTGTCGGTGTCCCTGGGGAGAAAGCTGCCAGTGCTGCCTCCAGGGTGGTAGAGACAGCTAAAGCAGCCGTCCATGGTGCTGAAGCCAAAGCTGCAGAGGTGGTAAGTGCTGCTGAGACGAAAGCCACAGAAATCATGGACACTACCAAAAGTGCTTTCTCTGGTGCCGGCTCTGCCATTGGTCACGGAGTGGAGTCCATTACAGCAGGTGTTTTTCGTTCTAGTCCAAAGAGTGAAACTGCAACTTCTCCGAGTTTAAAAGAGGATGCAGTTACCAAAGAGGAAATTTTGCCAGTTCATGCTGCTCCTGTGGGGGCAACCCCTCCCCAGAGTCTCTCACCAACAAAAGCCGTTACAGATGATGATGTTCAGAAAGCCTTAGACACTCTTATTCATGGCTCACCAACAAGAGAACGGTCACCAGGTGGCGCGTTGTATGAGAGATGGTCACCATCCCCTTCAAGAGAACCAGTGATATCACCTCTAACATCTGTCCAGGATGAGCCCAATTTGTCACCTCCAGGGGTCGCTACAAACTTACCTCCTGATTCTGGAGAAAGTCTGTCCTTTGAGCTGCTGTCTCCACCCACCAGCATGGTGTCTCACCAGGGTCAAGGTGAAGGTCAAGGTGAAGGTCAGCAAGAACTGGACTCCAGCATGGGCAGAATGAGTGGGGACTATCTAGTGCTCGGACAGGACAGTAGAGGGCAGTCCGATGAAGGAAACTCTTCCAGTTCATTTGAGGTTCTTTCTCGTGAAACGGCGAGTGAGAATCACCAGAGACAAGAGGATGTGCTGGATGTGGAGGCAGAGGAGAAAGAGGAGGCCTCTGGACAGTCAAGTGATGAGAAGGAGGAAGTCGCTGTAGGTGGCAGCAGTGGTGGTGATGGCACAGGAGAAGCTCAAAGCAGTACTGAGGAGAGTATGTCTGATTCCACGGACAGTGTGAAGGCAGCACCTAAGACAGCTGAGATAGAAAAAAGTGTAAGAATTGATATGCAATTGAATGTTTTAATGCATTTACTAATTCTCTTCACATCTTTGAAATCAAGTTACAAGTCAGCTTGTTTGTTTTTGGGCAGATGATTTTCATTTTGTTTTAATAGAATTTAAAATCTTAATGAATATCTCTCTGATGACTACATTTTCAAGTTTTACTGTCCTATTTTATGTTAATGTAATACAACAACAGGTAAATTAATTATATGTTCTCCTTAATCTTTTTGTATGTTACAAATTTTCAGAAATAACAAAAAAAAATTGATGCATTTCCAGGGTCAGGCCCTTGAAGTTCAACCTAAGCAAATGGTGGCTGCCAAACTGGTCACAAGAAAACCAGCAACACCACAGAAAGGGGCGCCAGAGGCCCAATCCCAGAGTACACCAGAAACCCAATCCCAGAGTGCATCAGAAACCAAATCCCAGCCAGTGCACGTCAATCTACGTGAAATGGTGGAGGGAGCTCTGTTCCCTGGCGGTGAAGAGGAAGATACACTGCCGTCTCCAACCCCAGACGAGATGAGAGCCGCGTTATCAAGTGCCCAGTCCGGTACCTTGACCAAGAGGGATGCAGAAGTATTGGTGGCGCTGCTGTCAAGTCCTAACCAAGAAGAGCTAGAAAGACTGCTCACCACCATCAGCAATTGTGCTGCTTTCACTGTGAATCAAGTGAGTGCAATGTTGTAGATCTTGCATGTATAAACAGTTTAGAAATGGCATCCAAAATTCGTAAAAACAATACCACCATGCTCTAGTTAAGTAAATACCTTAAAATCATTTTCACCTTCTTATAAAGTAACAAATATATTTTACCCTCTTATGTTTTTATCAAAATCTGCAGAATTCCTTGCAAATGTTATATAATGCAGTGTACAGAAATACAACTTAACTTAATTTTTAAATTTAATTTTATCCTATAAACACATTTCGTCTCTTTTGTAGAACTTACTGCGAGAGTCAGGGGGTCTGGACAAGGTAACGAAGCTACTGGACAAATATGGCCGCATGCCAGATGACCAGAGGTCACAGAAGGTGGTCAAGGCAACTGCCCAGGCCATTGCTAACCTGGCCGTGAACACAGAGAACCAGAAACATCTGAAGGTGAGTCAGCAGTTTTGATGTGCAGTAAAATGAGTAGATGAATATTACAGGCCTGCAGTCGGCATTTTCAAAAGGGGGTTCTTTTTCTTAAAAAGCTCACCTTTTTTTGTAGCTATTTGGTTGGGCCAACATGAGAATTGGTATAAGACTCCAGATTTTTTTTTTTCATTTTCAGGGATGCATTCCAAACCTGATAGACACCACCCTGTCTGAAGAGAACCCAGAGCCAGTGTATCTGGCCTCTCTGCAAGCCCTTACCAACCTCTCTGTAACAGACCGTTACCATGGTGACTACACCAGGCTGATCCAGAAGTTGTATTTACTCCTAGATGGCGCTGGTGAGGCTGTCAAAATGCAGGCTTTGAAGGTTCTGGTCAACCTGTCATGTAATGCAGATATGGTGCCACATTTATTAGCTGCCAAGGTAAGCAAAAGCATAAGAAAAACCATGTTTTTCTTTGATTTAAAGGGTAAACTTTAAAATCTTAGTGAAAATTTCATTGAGTTGAAAATAAGGCACTTGACTGTTTGAAATGAAATGGTATCTAACAGAAATTTCCTATAGGGTCCAATAGGATGTCCTATGGGAAATTGGCCAAAAGTCCTATAGGATCCTATAGGACACATGTCTTAGATGGGAATCCTGTAGGACATGATATCATAACATATTTTGGTTAATTGTTCTAACATTAGGCAATATATTGATTTGCAGACATTTGAATTTCTTACAGGCCCCAAAAGGAGTACTCAGCATGCTATCATCTAGTGAGACAGAGGACGTCCAGCTCAGGTGGACCACACTGCTGGCCAACATCATGTCCACTGTGTCCGAGATGGGACTGACCATTAAGGATCTCCCAATGACCTCCAAGGCACCGTCCCCCGAGACCCTTTACGCGGCAGTGTACGGGGTGCAGAGCGAGATGGCGTTGAAGAGCAAGGTGTTTGTGCTGTGCAGACATAAGAATGAAGATCTCGCTCAGCAAGCCACCAGGCTCTATGGATGTTTCTCTGTTAAGTCTACTTAATAATGTTAACTTAAGGGAATGGTTGCAGTGTTACTGCTCTAACAGAGGTTGGAGGATTAACGCCGTCTTCTCTAAATGCTATATCATTTATATAATATAAGCATATGCTTGTATTAACTGTATGACTGGAAGGATCACAAGGACATTGGGGCATGTGCTGCGTAGAGACACATCAGAGGCAGATCTTTATCTTCCTAAGTAGCCAAGATAAGAATTTTGCCACTAAGACTAACAGTCTGTAAAATTACAATCATACAAATTGTGGATATTGTCTGGAAGTACTAAAGGATTTGTAATCGGCCTCTGAAAATCAAGTGGGACTATGGTGCTTACTGCTTCCTGGAAAGGAACTAGTCACTTTGATATTACATTTTATTATGTATTGTTATTTATGAAAAGATTCAATGCAATTGGAGAAGGTACAACATGTTGAAGATGGGTGGAATGTAAAATAATCTAATACTAGAACCAAAAAGAGAGAAAAAAGACACCTAATCTGAGATTAGTGTCAGTGGAAGAAATATTTTAGACTTAAGAAAAACCTCGAACATGGTCACATTTATTATAGCACATAACTCCAGAGACACAAATGTCGAAATGTTGATATTGTATATACTACTAGTTCATCAGTTTAAATGTTAAAAATTTCTCTCACACTTTGAATGTTATTTGAGTATAGGTGAAACTGAAGTGCAACTCCCTGCAACCAAGTGTTAGGCTTTAGTAAAAAAAAAAGGTGCCTTGTGTCTTTAAAAAGATCCCAGTGTGTGTTGAGCAAAATACTTTGGACATTTTTACCTTTGATACGGTACCGTTAAAATGTCTAGAACACATTTGTGGTCTTCCTTTACCTTGATTGCCTCTAGATTTGTCATTTTGCCATGTCCTGCAAACATATCCCCATAGTACTTTGTGCAATTGTAACTTTGATATTTGAGTCTTTCACACTGCAATTTTCCCCAGAAATGGTGCATAATACAATGTTTGTGGATGTTGAAGTGCAATTAGTTCCCGCAGTAATTTGTGGCTGAAGTCATGAGGTGCCCTTGATTCTGTGAGACTCCGCTGTAAAAAGAGTGTTGTTTATGTTAATTGATGTTTTTTTGTTAATTTTTTGTAGCTTGTGGTGGACCTGAACTCTTGTGACCAAAACATGGACGTCACAAAAATCAAGATAAATGTTACTGTTATTTAACTTGATTAAATCTTGCTGAAATAATCTTAACTCTTCCATCCATGTTAATTATTCAAAGTTTATACTTTAATAAACCTGAATAAGGAGTACTTTTAACATTGTTGAACATAGCGAAATGTTATAGCATGCAAATATGTGTATAAATATACTGCCAGGGTTGCCAGTTTAACTTTTGACAGATTTCCTTGTGTTAAGACTCTTGTCTGTATTAAATACATAACAATTATTAATTAATTAATATCAAGACTGGAATACATTCTTAAAGCTTCATATCTGTTGATGATATTACATTATGGAAATAAGTGATCTTTACATGCTGACAGCTGATGAACTGGCAGCCCTGGTAAGTTGTTGTCATTATCACAAGGAATGAAGTTTGATGTGTGCTAGCAGGGGGAGCCTCTAGCTTACTACTACTGGTCTTTACACCCTGGGTATCAGAGGTGGCTGGAAATGGCACAGTGATGCTGAAAATAAAAATGGATTTCCACTTATCTCAGAAACTCGGTGTAATACTTTGCAACACTTGTGCCAAATAAACATTTTCTTCTCTGATTAGATTGTCAAGGTTTGATTACTCCGTATGCTTGTTTTTTCCCAGCATAATGCGATGGTACTGTGGACCCCGTCCCAATGCTCCAAATTTCTATTTAATCAATCTGTTAGGAGCTTAAGCACCTCCAAAATGCTAATAAAATGGAGCTGTAACGTTGTTGGAGAATTTTCATGAATAAAACTGATTAACTGGTAAATCATACCAGTCATCTTATGTAAACCTCAGCTGCATTAACTAACACAGCAAGGTGGACAGCAGATTAATCACATCAAAATGGCGGTAGGGAGGGATGAATAAATACTTCAAGGGTATTTTTTATGCTAACATGCCATATTTTTGCAAAAGTGGCAACTTTCTAAGATTAAGTTAAAGAGTTGCTCTTATTCAACCTTTAGAAAAGAGAGTGAAGTATTATAATCATCTGTAATATGCTGAATTTAGACCTTGGAAATTGGAGACAGAAGAGCGTTAAAGTAATACTTAATGTGTTCAATTCAGGGCATGGTGCGGCGAGCAAACACCTTGTTCTCCTCCTGCCTAAAATTCCTCATGCCTTGTGTGCGCTGCGAGAAAAACAGCTACGAGACTGACGCGGACTCGAAACCTCACCAACCTCAGTGTTACATGTGTACCATTACTCTTTGAACTCACGGATCCCCGAGAGAAAGGGATTTTAAGACAAAAAATAGAAAAAAATTACTAACATGCATGTATTTTTTTTTTTTTTTTGAAAATTGTGATTTTTAGTTATATTATGCCCTTGCTTTGTGAGAACTCTATGGTGAATACTTGTAATCTCCAACTTTGATGTTGAAGAAGGCTCTATAATCAGCTATTAGACCTAAATTTAAGGATACTCCGTCTTTGTAATTATGTAGCAAATTTTACAATTGATTAACAATTAATGCTTTTACTTTTACTTAACATCTCAAGGGAAAAAAATATGAGAAATGCGGGTAGCAAAAAAAAAAAAAAAAAAAAAAAAAAACACTGTTTA